>AYEL01057559.1:0-42001 GCA_000484575.1 Olivierus martensii | reverse complement strand
TGCGATGTTTCCTTTAAATATTTTTTATAAATTAATTTATGCCATTTTTTAAGCTAATTTTTTCTAAATTTCCTTTTGACAGGATAAATAAATTATTAATAATAAAATAAACACGATGAATTACTTTTATATATTTTTAATTACGGATAAATAAAGATTTCACTATTCGTACGAATAACCATGAGAGTCACTGTATATGAGTTTACAAAATTAAATATTTTATTTATTATTATTTTTACTTATAAAAATTTGCCTGAAAACTTAAATTCTTTATTTGGATGTATTGAAATTTATTATAAATTTGCATGTCTGTACATATCCCCCCTAGCTGGATGTAATATAGTTAAAATAAACAAATGCCATACCACATCTATTTCATTTGTTTCCTGTCTCTGTGTTAGTTAGTCTTTTAATAGCTATTGATAAATGTAGTGCTATACCATTTTCAATCGTATATTAACATATAATCAATATATAAGTGTTTCTACTATTTGCTTACCTAAATTCATAACAAAATGAACTAATTATGAACTTTAAAGCCATCCTCTTACACTCACAAAAATGCACACGAAATACAAGCTCTAAACAGGATGATACTTTATTAAACAGAAACACTTTCGACCTTATCAGTAGGTCAACTTCAGCTGTAATGGATATACAGAATGGAGGAAACAACCCCTACAAAAATAAACAACTCAGAAATGATGTCATAAGAGACATATAAACATTTACACATTATCACTACAAATTCCACTCCTACAAAATAATCATAATACTGGTAACAAATACTAATAATTAATATGATTGTTGTAGGAGTGGAATTTGTAGTGATAATGTGTAAATGTTTATACAACGTCTCTTATGACGTCATTTCTGAGTTTATTTTTGTAGGGGTTGGCTTCTTTCCATTCTATATATCCATTACAGCTGAAGTTGACCTACTGATAAGGTCGAAAGCATTTCTGTTAATAAAGTATTTATCCTGTTTAGAGCTTTGTATTTTGTGTGCATTTTTGTGAACTAATTATACTAGTGAAAACCAAAATATTCTTTTTTATGAAACACTGAAATGTAAGTACTGTATTTTTTAAATTTCCAAATTTGTTGCCAAAATTTCAATTTATTTTCCTTCTTTATTTACAAAATTTTCTTTCTTAGATCTTTCACCTTTGCAGAAAATTTGCTAGTGCATATCCCAATCCCAAGACTTAATTTGTTTTGTTAACCAGGGTTTTTTCTTTAAATATGTCAGTGTTCAAATATGTATACAGCTATACAATACAGTATGATTGGATTTGTAACAGAAACTTTATCATTTGCAACAAAATCAGAAAAATCAAAATGGTAGGCTAAGAAGCAGTAGTAATGTGCCTTTTGACTGCCATGATTTTATTGGCATATTATGTAAATAACTTTCATTCCTGGATTGTACTAAGGCAGTAGCTTATTTGTATAAAAACTCAGATTTACTTATCTATCAATAATAATGAACAACAAAAATTCTTTAGCATTTATATGGCACAAATAATTTCTTTATTATTATAATTTACTTGACTTTAAAGATCATGTTTTCATTTCTTTAGATATATAAATCATTGTTTAATTATAAACAATTGATTTTTTTTTAATCTTAATTTTATTATGGTCAAATTTTATTGTTGAGAACACAACTTTTGTTTTAACATTATGTCTGTGGAAAATTGATCCTTGGTTTACAAATTCTTACTTTATGGACACACTTCAGGAATAAATTAACTCATAATGTTGAGAATTACCTGTATATGTAATAAATGAAAATAATATAGTTACCACATTAATCAAATTTCCTTGATTTGTAGAAACCACAAATCCTCCATCATCTAATACATAACAAAATATTTCATCCTATATGAAAACAATAAAAAATATTTTAATAAAATGAAAGTAATTATAATTATAGTATGAATCCACTTTATATAAAAAAATATATAATTATATATGCCCTCCTCGAGTTATGAACTAATATATTAATTTGTACTTTTGTTCATAACTTGGGTTGTTTGTAACTCAGATACTGCTATTATTTTGCCTTCAAAAGTACTAAAATAACTTTATACACTGTATTTTGTAATATATTTCACAAATTGGACCAATTAGATGTTTCTTATTTCACATATTTGAATGAAAAGTTCCAAATATAAAGTGAGGGTTTTTCTTTACAAAATTGTGGCCATCTTGAAATACTGCCATAATATATTAACTAACTATGTAATTTTACATTATATTGGATGATAGAACATTCTGTTATTATAATATTTAAAATTCTTGAAGAGAGTTTGAAATTTTCTGTAATTTGAAAATGAAATTACATCATCAGTGATAATCTATAATTAAAGATATTTCTACTACTTACTGCTGTGTTTATTTTCTCCTATGAAATTACAAGTTCATAAGCATGAATGTTCATAACTAGAGGAGCACATGTATATGTATTTGTATAAAGTGAATATATATATAAGATGTTTAGTTAATCTGTTTTATATGAAAGAGGAATTTACAAAAATATAAAAACTGAATTCAAAGAAATAATATATTTTCATAATAAAAGTTCAATGAGACTGCACTAAACACAAACTAAAAAAATAATACTCAAAAGCCCTTTAGCAGTCAATTTGTGTAGTTTGGTCCCCTGTTCTTGTGTAACAGTGTGAATCTTGTAGTAGCAGCTGAGGAAGATGCCAAGTGCATTGAAAACGTTTCTGATTAAAATCGTTTGACTGTTAAAGGGCTTTTGAGTATTATTTTTTTAATATAATATATTAGTAATTCTTCAGGCAGTTATGATTTGGAATCAACCTGTGAAGTCCAAGGTTGATTCCAAATCAATATAACTGCCTGAAGAATCAATCCGCTTGTTGGCCTCGGTGGTCTAGTGGTATGAGTTGGGACCTTAGCCCAAAGGTCCCCGGTTCGATCCCGGACTGAGGTGGATTTTTTCATCTTCAGGTAAATTAGTCAAAATTATAGTTTAATTAGTAATTAATAGATGGTGTCACTCATTGGCTTAATATTAATATTCTGTATAATTTATCTAAAATTATTTCGGTTTAAAATTTCTGTTGTGTATCTCATGTTGTTTAGATTATTTGGATTATAATTCCCTTGAAGTTTGGATTGTATGTTTGTATTGTAATGAATCTCTTGCTATATTAAAAAATAGAAAACAACAGATTAAATCTATTAACAAATTAAGGAGAACTGAGTAGTGCCTGGAAGTTTTGTTTAAACTAATTTATCACTGAAGATTCATTAAAAATTTCATTTAATCATATTTAATAACAATTTAACTTTTAAAAACTTTTTAAAATTAAATAAGAAAACAATTGATGACAGCACATGCTTTAATTATTTTAATAATTATGTTCAATTTTAAATTTAAATGTCAACAAATTAGAATAGAATTATTTTTGTCATGTAAAGCTGAAGAGAGAATACAAGAATTCTGAAAGTGCTACTTTGAATTTATTAAAGTAATTTATCTGTGAGTATAATAATTCCTGCTAATTGGCTAGTTATAATTAAATAAGTTTAAAGTAAGCAGTGAAAGAACATTCAGAATATATTTATAATGCTAAGAAGAAAAATAATTTATTGAAAATAAAATTATGACTAAAAAATATCATTAAACATTACTGCATATATATATAAAACTATCAATTAAATTATGCTTAGTGAATTTCAAGTTCAGATCAAGCAAATTATTTTGTTTTCTAAAAAAATTAACTAACATTGAATATGTATTATTTTGGAATTAAATCTATCACGTATTTATAAAAATAAATATCTTAAATAATGTACGCTTAACAAAGCTCTTTTAGTAAAATAGATAGCTTTAAAGAAATTTTAAATATCTTAAGAAATTTATATTCTTTTTTAAAGTTTTAACAAAATTTATAATAAAATCTTGTTTGAAATATATATTAAATATAAGTGAGATTTTGTCATTTATTGTGCCTGTTGACTAACTGGTTCCAACATTCCTCAATGTATGACAGTACATCTTCTTCCACATTAGACTTTGCAGAGAAGCCAGCTTTTATGAAGCAATTTTGTATTGTTATTTCCACTACGTCATTTTGCCACACTTTTGTTTATTCTGAGATTAATTACATTGTCAATGGGTTGATCGTTTTCAAGTACAAAAAGTTTTTTGAGAATCTGTTTTTGATAATGCATTTTAAGATTTTTTATTACACCTTGATCCATTGGTTGTAATTTTGACGTTGTGTTTGGAGGGAAAAAATACCAGGTTCACATTTGTTAATTTTTTTGTTATAGAAGAAGGATGTGCAGGACAGTTGTCTATGAAAAGAAGAACTTTTCTCTTCATTTTTTTATCAAAATTAATTAACCACTTCTCAAAAATCTCACTTGTCATTCATGATTTCTTATTGTATTCATAGTCAACTTCTAATGATTTCAGTCCTTTAAAACATCTTGGTTATACGTTTTATATAAGGATTTGTTTTAAGAAAGCACACAACAAGTATTAGTGTACGTAGTCTTGCCATAGTTTCGAAAAATCGCTAAAATACATCAAAAATTGAAAATTCTTTTACTGCTATTGTCCCAATTAAGCAAAAAATTACCCAATTAAGCGTTTAAATTATGTATTAGTTTATTAGTTTGGTTTCCGAAAGCATTTAAATTATGTATTAGTTTATTAGTTTGGTTTCCGTTCTTTGTCTCAATTATGTGGCTGCCCCAATTAACCGGTGTCCCAATTAAGCAGAATTCACTATATATATATTTATATATATTAATTAATATGAGAATTAAATAAAATGCATTACTCCTGGAAATACAGTATTATTTTTAAAATATAGAAAAGATCTCACATTTGGATTGCATCAGAATGATACTATCTCTGAGCTTAAATGCAATAAACATTGCACAGATGATTCCAATTATAATATATATAGTAGACTCCCTATTAACTATACCCAATGGAATCAGACTTCAGACCACATAAAGAGAAGCTGGTTAATCCAAAAACAGATGCAAAATACTATTTATAGTTTGTAAATTAAATAGAAAAAGATATATCATATATAAATGTTTATTAAATATTTGTTGTATATAAATGCTTAATAAAATTTTTTTTAAGTGAATTTTTAAGTGATTTTTTTTAACATTTTTTAAGTGAAATCACACTGTGAGGAAGCTAACTTTGACCTGTCCTGCTTTATTTTATTATGCACTTTTATTATTTCGGTGTTGGCAGCTAGTGGTCTCCATCTCCGATATAGTTGTACAGTGTCCCACAGGAAGCTTTCCACATCTCCTCGACCATCATAAGTTCAGTTAAATACTTGTTTAATTAAAGTCACCTCATTTAGTAATGGAGAATACAATGTCATTAAACTATTTTTGAAATGAGACTAAATCCTACCTTTTCGTCTAGTCCTGCCTTCTGTTCGCCACCACTTGGCAGGATTTCCTTCGAGTTGTCCAGTGGCGACATCCACCCATCTTTCTTGTGGTATTTCCTGGGCAATAAAATACTGTTCTATGTCAGAAAAGAAATCAATTATATTGGTCTTACTGTCATATTTTGGCATGGGTGGTGACAGCATTCATAACAACAATTGGTCGGGAGAGTGAAGATATTTCAGGTTGAGGCGGGATGATAGGTGTACTTCAAAACCTTTGTTCCAGACGGGACGGTCGGTAGCCTCTGGTGGCTGGTGCATCAGGCATACATCGTTCCTGTGTGGGTGGTTGGTAACGTCTGGTAGTTGGTGTGATTCTCGAAGACCTTAATCTTGCAAGTTCTCATTCGGAACTGTCTAACCTATTGGTCAGGAGTGATACCATAGTCTGGAGAGAGTTCCACTGTTCAATAGGTACACTAATCATATTCGAAGCCATTGTACTACAGAGGTGATTAAGTATCGTACACTTGAAAAGTGACAATCACCACAAAATATCAAACTATTAAACCAGTACAAAACCAATAACTACCACAAAAGGTGGTCCCTGTTTGGGCACCAATTGCAAAGTCATGAATTGTAATGAATATCAATACTATTAGTTATAAACTAAGCCTAACAGTTTTAACGACTCTGCAATCCAGAATTCAGCCTGAGCTCAGCTCTTCTTCTAAGTTCTAACTTAAATATAATTAACTACAAAACAATCTAATAACAATGTAACGTTTAACTGATGAAACAAAACTGGAAACCGGAAATTGGAATTTACAACTAAAAGTACCAGATAAGTGTTAGATTGAAAACAACAAAACAATGTTAGAAACTTATACTAAATAATTGGAATAAATTCTCAAACAAGTTAGATAAAGAAAAATATAAAATTTATTAGACTTAAAATACTTACAAAAGTGTTAATAAATGCTTTATTGGAACTATAATAAAGCAACAATCAATTAATCAACACTTGTTTAATCCAACTCAAATATCAACAATCAATTATTCACAAGAAAAAAGAAACCTTAAATCATCATCATCAATAAGCTCCCTCCGATTTCTATATCGGGTCACTGTTTTTGATGAGCCTTTCTCCATTGCGTTCTGTCCTTTGTCCATTCCCTTCTGAGACCTTTTGATCTCAGATCGCATCCACGATATCTTGCTACCTTCTCTTGGGTCGTCCTCTTTTCCTCCTTCCTTCAACTTTCATATTTATAAGTCTTTTGCCCATATAATCCTCATCTCTTTTCATTATCTGGCCAAACCATCTTAATCTACTTTCTTGGATTTTACTTGCAATATCCGTAACCTTCACTGTCCCTTGGATGTGTTCATTTCTAATCCTGTCTGCTCGTGTCACTCCGCACATCCATCTTAACATTCTCATTTCTGCCACCTTCATCCTTTGTAAATTGGATTTCTTAAGGGGGAGTGCTTCCGTTCCATACAGCATTGCTGGTCTCACCACTGTCCTGTATACTTTGCCCTTTAGACGCACAGGGATCTTCTTATCACATAGGACTCCAGAGACTTCTTTCCAATTTTTCCAACCTGCCTGTATTCTGTTATTCACTTCTCTACCTGTCTCGCTCAATTCATCCACAATCGAACCAAGGTATCTGAAGTGGTCTGTTTTCCTAACTGTTGTTTCCATTAGCTTCAGCTCCTCATTTTCCTGGGTCCCTATGTTGCAGGCCAAATATTCTGTCTTGCTTCTGCTGATTTTCAGTCCTCTGTCTTCTAAAGCTTTCCTCCAATTCTCCAGCTTTTCTTCGACCTCTGCTCTAGATCTTGCGCATAAAACTACATCATCTGCATATAGCATGTTCCAAGGTGCTTCTTCCCTGACCTTTTCTGATAGGACATCTATCACTGTGTTGAACAGATAAGGGCTCAGTGCCGAGCCCTGATGGAGACCCACACCCACTTCAAAGCTGCTCGTTTCTCCTAGGCAGGTTCGTACTTTTGTCGTGGTTTTCCTATACATTTCTTGGATTAACCGGACATATTTCTCTGGTGCATTTCTAAGTCTGAGGCTTCTCCAAACTTCTTGTCTTGGTACTCTGTCATATGCCTTTTCCATGTCGATGAAGACCAGGTGGAGTTCTTGCTGTTTCTCTCTGAACTTCTCCATCATTTGTCTCAGGCAGAAGATTGCATCAATGGTTGATTTTCCTGGCATGAAACCAAACTGTTGACCCCCAATCTTAACTTCAGCTCTCAGTCTTTTGTCCAGGATTCTCTCCAAGATCTTCATGGTATGTGACATTAGTTTAATTCCTCTATAGTTGCCACACATTTGGATGTCCCCTTTTCCCTTGTAAATTGGGACATTAATACTTTCTCTCCATTCGTCTGGTATCTACTCCTCTCTGTAGATATTCCCCAAGAGGTCCCATAGTAGGTATAGCCCTTCTTCTTCCAAGGGCCTTCCAGGCTTCAGCGGGATTCCATCCAGCCCTATTGCTTTCCCATTTTTCATCTGCTTCAGTGCCGTCTTTACTTCACTCTTTGTGATGTTTCTTGTCAATCCCTCATTTGGTATTCCATCTTCATGGTACTTTCGTTCATTCTCAACGTTTAGCAGCTCCTCAAAGTAGTCTTTCTGTCTATCCTGTATCTTCCCAGTGTTTGTCAGGATTTCTCTATTGTCATTCTTGATCTGCTTGATATGGGTAATTTCTTTTGCTGTCTGGCTTCTGTGTTTGGCGATGCTATATATTTTCTTCTGCCCTTCCAGCGTTTCTAGGTCATCGTACAATTCTTGACATGCCTTGGCCTATCCCTGTGCCACCTTTTTTATATTAAAATGATAAAAATAATTAGGATAATTAAGCAAACAAATATATATAGAAATCATTATATATTATTCTTATATCTAAGAATGCATGATTCTGTAAATTTAAAACTTTAATATATGTAAAATCATTATAATTTATTTTCAAAATTAAATATATTTACTATTGATTTTCCCAGCTAAAATTTTTAAATCATCACACAAAGCATTCTTAGTAGGTAATTTTAATGAAGAAAAATATTCCTCTTTGCTAAATTAAATATAAAATGAGAATATAAGAATATTGCATTATTTTTGAACTATTAAATTTTTACTTTCTCATTTAACATTTATTTTTAATTTATATTGCATAATAATTTTTAAAAGCATGTTTAAATTTTTAATATGCATTGTTAAAATATATAGTGTGGAGTACTGGAACTCTGAATATAAATTAAAAAAATAATTAAGACTTAATTAAAATGAGGAAGAGAAATAGAAGAAATAAGAAAGGAATTCAAATGAGAAAAGAAACTGTTAATTAAAATAAACATATCGAACTGATGGCGACATAGCACGTCATATTTTGATCATTGGGTGGACTCTCATCTCCAATAACAATAAATCACGGAGAATGTTTACATCAGGTATCCGACGTTCAGTTGCGAATTCAACACCTGGCTCGACAAACGTTCAGGAGATAAACATCTCAATTCTCAGCCCGGGAATAAGGGTCAGAAAGGTCACGGGTATTTAAGAGCCCACGCCACCCTCGACTGGCACTTGGTACTCTTCTACACTTATCTTACCCGTCTACTGTTAGTTCTACGGCCACTTTAGCCTGACCGACTACTGTCCGCCATTTCAGAAGTTATCCGTTTCCTACATTTCTCCATTTTCTAGTGTAAATTTAATTGTTTCCATCCAAGCTGCTTTTCCACCAGTACGTGACGAGCTTCTCGGAATTTCCGATAAGGATCAAACTCTGTCCCCGTCCGGGAAGTATTTTCAAATCTGCACCTATCTCCTCTCCCAAGCTGGAAGAAGGACAATCCAGAAATGACAGCCTTCCATGACTTCTTTGGATACTAGTAACATCAGTTCAATAACAGGTGTCAAGGACTAAAGGCTTTATAATATTTGGGACTAAAGACTGTTTGTGTCAGTGTTCAACTTCATTCAGATCATTGTCATCTACTCTGGAATTTTGTACAGGTACTTCTCTTTTGTTAAGAGAAAAATGTATAAAGAACTCACTCTCATAATTAAAGGAAGTTGTTTTTGTTAAACGTCGTCTCTGTTTTATCTGCTGACTCTCATTACCCGTCCTTACATGCATCCCTCACTGCACTTTAGGCCAACACCTGTCAATATCATCCTCAAGCCTCAAGCCTAAGGCCTCACAATAGTATATAAAAATATATCTTTATATATTTATTATTTAAATTTAAAATCTTGTTTTATTTTTATCCTATTGTTCTTTTTATAATTTTTAGTTATTTATAGTTATATTAGAGAATAATTCAAGAATTTTTGTAAATTTCCAAAATCTAAACATATAAGGTCAACTTATATATAGATCATGTTAAGTTTCTGTATATGGTGCATAATTTATTTTAATTGATATTTTAATGTAGAATAATTTTTAAAATATAATTATTTTAAAAATGATTTCAAATAGTTGCTAACATTAAGAAATTTGTAAGTGATAAAAATATCTTTTCTTTCTTGTTTAAAATATACTGAACTTTAACATATTTTCTTCATTCGTTGTTGAAACAGTTTATCAAACATTTTTATATCTTTTATCAATGTTGTTGTGCCAAAATAAAGTCAATCCCTGACTTATATGATTTCAATTTACACGAATTCAGACTTGCATCATTGACCAATTCAAATTCATTTTCCAACTTGCATTATCTTATCTTATATTTCAGAATTACATTAATTGTTAACAATTGTTTTTCTTATAAATTGTTCCAGCTAATTGCCACACGATAAAATGATCACTTATCATTTTTTAAAAATATAGGGTTCAAATCTGGATCCCACATCTCCAGTATTTTAGCTGGGGTGAATTTGGCCCATTAAATTCTATCTTTCAATCTTCTGGTTGATTCTGAATATGGTATTGGCCAGCATATGTAAAAGCATGTAATTAGTAAGTTGATGTCTCATCTATTTTGCATAATTCTTATATGCTTTCCCATATACTGTATACTATACATACACAGTATTAAAACAGATTCTTATTCTGAACACAAAATACTGTACAATATCTTTTTCTTGTAGAAACTCAAAATAAATAACCTAAGATTCTGGATGAATTATTTCTATGTATCCCCATGATTTCCTTTCTCATTATATCTGATAAATATCATCTAATACAAATATTGCATTTTTATTTGATTTTATATGAAGAAAACTGAATAGCAAAATTTTTGTTATGACATTTAAAAATTACATCTGAAATTTATATAAAATTTGAGATGTATTAAAAATAATTAATTTCTATAAAAGTAACTTTCAGCTATAAAAAAAAGTAAATTTCAACATTTTGCTAACTTCTACCACCAGAGGAATGAGCACAATAGTCTTCATAAATTGCCATATATAGGGTGCATTCAAAAAGTCGAACGAGTTAAAAGTGTTTTTAATGAGATGGTCAAAAAGTAATCGTGCTATGCAGTACACATGCTCCATAGCTGTGACATTTCACATGAGATGCTAACAAAAGAAGAGAGAGATTTATTTCATGAAGAACATGTGGCAGCTCCCAGCAATCTAACACATATGTGCAAACTGTAGATTTTGAGATGATGAAAAAATAATATTAACTCATGTTAATGTATGCCAAGTAAATAGTAAGTATATTGGATTCTTTTTTAAATATTAAGTTAATTTTGAAAACATGATTTTATTTGTTATCTGAAATATTGTTTGAGGTAGACAAAAATAGAAGTGTTATACTTCATGAAGGAATTTTTACATTTGAGATGATGATGATAATACTAAAAATTTGGTAAAATTTTAGATATTAACAAAATAAAAACAATTGTATAGTAAAAATAAAGCTGACTTCAAAAAATGAAAGTGATCTGTTATATAAAAGATCTAAGAGAATATATTAAACTAAGTCACAGTAAATTTGACTTAAGAATATGGCATTCAAATATATAAATGAAATATATATTGATTTAATATGATAATATTTAAATTTATTAGAAATGGATTATGTTAAATTTTAAAATTTAACATAGACATACTCTTTCAATGTCAAAAATTTTATTTTCAGTTAACAAAGAAATTCTATCCAATCAAGAAAATCAATTGGAAGGAAACAAAGGTTTTTTTTTTCAATGGAATTAGGATAGTACAAGATTGTTATTGTGTACTTATAAAGAGCAAAAAGATATGTTTTCTTTTCCATACTACAGAAAAAAACAGGTGTGGGAAAAAATAGAGCAATTTTAGAGAAGAATGGATATCATGTTAAGGAACTACAGTGTGAGAATAAATTTAAGGCTTTACAAAATAATTATAAAAAAAGTGAAAATAATAATATCAGTGGTGCCAGCAAAAGGAAATGTGCATTTATGGCCGAACTGAAAAAAATATTTGCAGGTGATCCAATAATTCAACCATTATCTTTGGCAAGTTCAAATCTGGATTTACTATACTGTAGAGTCACTAGAGTATGTCTTTTTATGACACCAACTTAATTACCCCAGTCAGCTCTCTTTGTTCACCCCCTTTTTTCCTTTGTGTCTTTGTTGTACATATGTGCTGTGTGTTTCATATCCTGACTGTATATATATTTTTCAAATAAAATCAAGTACAATAATCACAACAAATTGGCAACAAGGCGAAATGATAAAATGATCTTCATTAGAAATATTCAACTTTTGTTCCTGATCAAACAGCCAATTATTTACTTCAAATAATCAACGAAACAAAAGTAATGAACTTTTCAAATTTCAATTATTCAAAAATAAATCAAGTATGGAATTTTGACATCCATCCAAAACCAAATTATTAATTTGAACCAATTTATATACATATTTTTTTTGGATCTAAAAAGTTGAATGATGGATGCAAATCAATTTGCACAATTACTTGAAGGTTTTAATCGGAGTCAACAACAGTTGCTTCAGCAGATAGTTAATTCACAGACTTCAAGTAATCCGAGTCACTGTTCAGTTCCAGTAACCGCAGCTCTACTTCTGCCATTTGAAAGTTTCGACGCAGGCAAAGAAAATTTCAAATTATATCGTCAACGTTTTGAAAATTACTTGATTTTGAAAGGAGCATTTACTGATAAAATCCTTTGCAGTCAAATACTGCAAAGTAAACTAAAATATAATACGTTAGCATATAGGAAAATAACGATAAATAAATAATAGAGTGCATAATAAAATAAAAATAGGACAGGTCCAAGTTAACCTCCTCACAATACTACTTAATTCAATTGGACCTGTTCACTTCAAATTACTGGTATCGCTAGTTTGCCCAAAAGCCCATCAGACTTGACTTATATTGAATTAATTGAAACTCTTGAGAAACACTTATGCCCTAAGAAAAATGTCCTGGTCACCCAACATTTTTTTCTATCTACCAAGACGAAGCTCAATCAATCGCAAATTACGTAGCTCAGCTTCAACGTGATATCAACAAATGCATGTTTATTTCCCCGTGCGATTGTAAAATTAATATTTCGGATATATTCCTTCGTACACAATTCATCCGAGGACTATATGATAATTTTATTTGAGAGCAGATATTTCAATCTGAAATCTCTGATTTTGATACTATAGTTGAAAAAGCCTTGACCTTTGCAGCGTCAAAGATCGATAGCCACGAGCTTGGTTCAAAACAACCAGTAGCTCCAGTCACTCTCTCAGAAAAAAAAAATGTTTCGAATTCTCGTCAATCCTGACGTGACTCAAGTTCAAGACAGAGGGCATATTCAAAGAATTCTTCAAATTTTAAATCGAATACACGCCAATTTCGACCACGTTCAAAATCCAAAATCGATTATCGTCATTTAGGTATTGACCATCTTTGTATTCACGGTGCTCGAGAAAATCATAAGGCTTCAGAGTATAGGACAGACCCTAAATCCATGCACTGTAAAGCATGTAAGACAACAGGTCATGTGCAGTGAGTCTGCATCAAAACATTACTCTCCACAGAAAAAAAACTCAAAGTCATTAAATAATAATTCAACTAATTCTATTCAGGATGATACAACTAATTGAGTTTTTGGCATCAATAAAATTGTGGATATTTTTAAAAATCGGTGACCAAATGGTGATGATTCAGAAAAATACTTCATTGCAGTACAAATTGAAGAACATCCATAAGAATTTGAAATAAACTCTGGCACAGGGTTTAATTTATTACAACGTTCTCAGTATAAATAGCTCAAACTTAAGACTTCACTTGAAAAATCTCAAAATTGCCTTCAGTTCTTATACAAATAATGTTTTTCTCCCAGATAGTAAGATCAACGTAATGGTCAAATATAAAAACATTACTTCAAGGGAAGAAATTTATATTGTTCCAGACGATTTTACACCAGTATTAGGTAGGATATGGATTTGCCACCTTGGTATTGATCTCAAAGAATTAGACTGTTCAACTATAGCACACCCAGCATCCATGTATATTCAGTTACTTCAGTACATAAAATTTTGGAAAAATATTCTTCAATATTCAAACGAAAAGTAGGGTGTATACCTAACATTACATGTTACTGCACCTCCCAGAAGGAGCTAATCCCATTTTTCTACGAGAACATGATGTTCCATATGCACTAAAAGAGAAAGTTGAAAAAGAATTTGATTCCCTCAAAGCAGACAGCATAATTTCAAAGATAGATCACAGTGATTGGTGGTCACTATTAGTGATTGTGCCCAAACCTGATGGAAATGTGCGACTCTGTGTGGATTATAAGATAGCAGTTAAATCCCAACTCAAATCTACCCACTATCCTATTCGGTAAATTGACGAGATACTTAACAGCCTAAACAATTCAAGTTATTTTTGTTGACTTGATTTGTATAAAGCTTACTTACACATTAAAGTTGATGAAGAAAGTTGTTCAATTCAAACGATTTCCACTCATAGAGGCACTTACCATATGTACCGCTTATCTTTCAACATTAAAACCACTCCAAGTGAATTTAACCAGATTTTAGACCAGATACTTCATGAACTTGATGGTACCCTATCATATTTTGATGATATTATTCATGGGTGTACTATGGAAGAATGTCAATCTCGACTAGAACAGTGTTTAATTCGACTAAGAAAATACAACTTACATCTTAATAAAGCCAAATGTGAATTCTTTAAAACTGAAATCCAATATTTAGGTCATGTTGTTTGTCACAATCAAATTTTAAAGAAAATCAAAGCAATTGTTGAAATGCCAAGACCATCCAATGCTGATGAATTATGCTGTTTTCTTGGCTTAATAACTTATTATTCATGATTTATCCCAGATTGTTCAACTCTGACATAAACTTAGTACCTGCCGGTATCCTGCAACCTAAGAAACTACAATTTTATAAAGAAGATAATGTGCAAACAAAAAAGGAAGCCAGACAGCAGGAGACAAAAAATAAAAAATATATTCATCTAAAAAACAAATCAATTAATATTCTTTATTATTAAATTGTTAAAATATTTTATATTAATTAATTATTTCTCAATATAAATAATTTCTCATTTATGATAGTGATGCATTCTAAATTTTTTCTGGTTTTGTACATATAAAATATTAGAATTTTGTTTGTTTAAATATTTCGTCATCAGAGGAAGACAAAAAGTAACTTTTATAATATTGCATTAGTTGTAGAAATTGTTCATTCTAATTTTTCCAGACACTGTAATGCTAAATGTGGATCATTTTTAGATATTTTCTTGAAATCTGTAATTAGGGAAGTGTGAATATGCTAGTCTTTTTTTTACTGTCAATTTCTTTATAACATTGCAATTTCAAGAAACTCTTAAGTTGAAATGAAAAGCAGACTGAATAAGTATTATATATTGGGGAAACTACCAATTCTGCAAAGGTATTGATGGCAGCCATCATAAATGGGAATTTATGTCATAAATAATAATTGTTTGAACCATTAATAATAATAAGTTGAAATAAATTTACTTAAGGAATTCATAATCAGTTATCAATTCAAAACAGATAAATGACTTCTAGTAGAATGATTTAGAATAAATATTTAAACGACGATCTATTAAACAAAGATATAATTGGATAGATTCTTAAACAAGATAAATTATTTCAAATAATTAGTATAAATTACAGGTATCCCTCATATAACACAGTAGATAAGTTCCTACAAAACACCATGTTGTATGAAATCATGTCATATGAGACCTGGAGCCAATACAAAAAAGAGTTATGTTCCAAAACAAATTAAAAACAAATAGGTTTAATTCCACATACGAAACTTAATTTTTATTAAGAATATTAACAACACGAAACATAAAGAAAGAAAAAAATATATACGTAACACACAAAATATATATATATAAAACAAAAAGAAAAAATATACAGACTAAACATTCATTTAATAATTATATCTTCCTTAAGACTGTTTCGTTAAAACAAGAACATTTCTTTCTTTAACAATGTCAACTTCACTTTCTTAATTTTTTTATGCATTTAAAGTTTGTGTATCTTCTGCTCTTTTTACAAAATCTGTAATCTAATCCACTACAACTCACTAGAAAACAATCGTTCCTTAACATATATCCAAAAAAATTTATGAATAAAAAGTTTTTTCTATTTCACATTTCTCTATTGAAGAATAAGAGTTTACTTTTTATTCAAGGAATGAACATTTGGAACACAAAATACTTAACTGTTATCAATTAACCCAATTTCAAATTGAAATTGAAAATAAAAAGCATATTGTCCCTATCACAGCAAACTAGCAAAATTGCATTTATGACTAATTTTAGCAGTGTATTTCCCAACGATTGTAATTTGTGTGTGTATTGTGTGTTCAAGTTATCCTAATAAAATGGTAATAGAGGACAATATGATCATTAAATCTCAACCTGAGGAATGGATATGAAATGAAATCTAGATTGTTTATAATGTCAATTCTGTGCGATTTTAAGTGTTTATATTTAAATATTTTTAACACACAGTAACCATAAGACCTCATATGTAACCATAGTAACCCACGTTGCGGTTATTTAAATTTGTTCATAATATCTTTAGGATGTTCTATTTTTGTTCATATTTTAACATTAGTTTTAAATTTTTAGAACTGAGAAATGTTCTTTCTTAACGTTTAATGTTCTAGAACTCAGTATGCACTTAAGTTAATGAACCTGAGGATGGCCATGACGAAGGCCGAAAACATTTGTTCTTAAAAATTAAATTGTTGTGAATTTTTCTCCACTGCAGCGTAGTGCTTTTGTTGACTAAGTATTGGCTAGAGTATAAGCAGGAAATATTTAATGGATATAGAACTCTGACATATCCACTGAGAAAACTTCTATAAATAAATTCAACATTTCACTGGAAAAGTTTATGTGAAGCTGCCTTCATAAAACTTAAAAATGAAATTGATAGTGAAAGAGTGCTTACACCATATAATCCAAAAACTTCCTTTGATCATTACCTGTGATGCAAGCCCTACAGGCATTGCAGGAGGACTTTCACATATAAATAATCAAGAAAGACCAATTGCCTTTGCATCTCATTCCTTGACAGCAGCTGAGCAAAATTACAGCCAGTTAGACAGAGAAGCTCTTGCTATCATTTTTTCAGTGAGTCATTTTTTTATGTACCTTTATGGCCATAAATTCCAACTGGTCACAGACAAGCAACCCCTTACTCGAATTTTCTATCAATCAGCAAAACTGCCAGCCATGACATCAGCTCAACTTCTTAGATATGTTTCGTTTTTATCAGGTTTTGACTATGAAGTCAAATTCAAAAACGGCTCCGATAATACTAACGTTGATTATTTATCCAGAATTCTTCTTCAACACACACGACAAATAATGGATGTAATCATTAATCAAGAAGTCCATGGAATCTGTAATTCAACAATATTTCAAATTTCAAATAATGAAATAACTGCAGAAAACATTGCCACTGAAACAGCTAAGGACGAAATGCTATCAAAAATTAAATTCGATCTTATCAATGGTAATTCAAAAGAAAATGAATACACTCTTGACTGTGGTATCCTATTCAAGGGTCAACATGTAGTAATTCCCAAAACGCTTCAACCAGCTATCCACAGAGAACTTCATAGTATACACATTGGAATTACAAAGATGAAACAATTGGCACAATGATACTGCACATGGATAGGCATTGATTGTGCAATTGAAAGTGTAGTCAAATCATGTGAAGCTTGTGCTTCCATTAAGAAAAATCCAGCCAAAGCACCTCTACATTCGTGGGATGAACCACAAGAAAATTGGTTGGGACCGTATTCGCATGGATTATGCAGGTCCATATGAAGGGAAATATTTTCTTATTGTAGTTGATGCCAAAGCTAAATGGACTGAAGTTCAAATCGCCAACAAAGCACCTACAACTTCGAAAACAATTGAATTACTACAAAATATGTTTGCAACTCATGGATTCCTGAGAGTATTAGTTTCAGATAATGCTTTTTTGAGTATCAGTGCTCAGATAATTCTGTATTTCAAATGGTATCAAGCAGAAATTTAATGCCCCAGGACACCCTGCTACAAACGGTCTAGCAGAATTCAATGTTCAAACACTCAAGAACTGTCTCAAAGCAATGCATGATGAGCCATTATCTCTGATGCAGAAATTACAAAAAATTATGATGACATACAGAGCTACTCCACTTGCTGAGGGAAAATCTCCAGTTGAACTATATCTCAAAAAGAACTCGCGTATTCGACTAGACATTATTAAACTATACAAGGAGACCCATCAGTCTACAAGTATTCCTGACACCCGTTCATATAACGTAGGTGACCAGTGCAATCGTGATACTATTCAAATTCAAAACTACTCTGGCTTTTTGGCACAGTACAAAAAAAATTAGGGAGTCTCCACTATATCATTAAACTTGACAATGGCTACACATGTAAATGCCACATAGATCAATTGAAAAGCACAAACGTTCCAAAAAAGATGGTATCATTTGCACCAAATACTAAGCCAGATAAAAATGAAGAATCTAAATCTTCAGGGACATCAATGGCCCCTTATTATGAATATGCTCAATTTCAACATTTCCAAGACCAACCATCATTTCAATCAAGTATGCAACCAGAAGTCATCCAACGACCCCAATCCCAAGAACTAGTAAGATGTTCAAATCGTACACATCATCCTCCAGCATATCTATAAGACTCTATTGTTATTTAAACAGAAAAAAAAATCAAAACTGTAAACTTTATTTAGTGGGGGAGAATTGTTGTAACTGTTCACCCCTTTTTTCCTTTGTTTCTTTGTTGTACATGTGTGCTGTGTGTATCATGTCTTGACTGTATATATATTTTTCAAATAAAATCAAGTTCAATAATCACAACACTTACTATTAATAGAAGAATCCACTAGTAATACTAGTACTAGTAATTCTCCATGTATTGAAGAGAATGGATTCCATATCCTCTTCAAAAATGAAGAACAGTAAAGACAAAGACCAAAATAGTTTACAAAATTTAGATTGGATGCAGAGAGGAGACACAGAGAGAGATGAATACGCATAAAAATTATGGGATAAATTTCAACAGCTTATTGATAAATTATAATTTTTGTATATATTGTATATACTTTGTAAACAAATTTGAATTATTATTTAATAAATTAAATTTTGATTAAAAATATTTTAGCTATTTATTGATAAATTTTTGTACATACTGTATATACTTTTAAATAAGGCCTTTGTAACATAAATTTGAATTATTATTCTTTGATAAATTTAAATTTTGATTAAATGCCAAATTTAAAATATGGATATTCTATTAAGTAAGTAAGCCAAAAGTAAGTAAGCTCTTTAAGTAAGGCAAAAGCCCTTTCAATAGTAACAAAACCTGTATGAGTACATATGCAAATTTCAAAGTTTTTGATAAAAAGATTATCATTTCAAATCAAAATAACCATTTTTTTCCAGCAAGTCACAGATGTAGACATGTTTTGCATTCATACTGATATGTTTAACTGTTAAGTCATATGCAGCTTCTCTTGACATAGAATAATTTTTTGAGTGTCAGACTATAGGAAACTGAATTCAGTTGTTTGGTGTTTCAAAATTTTATACAATTTCTCATTATTAATTTATTATTCATAGTAATTGTAATTAAAAGCTTTTTCCATATAAGCATTAACAGTATATTAATAGTAACAACATATATAATTATGAGGGATGTTTTTAAAAATAATGTCAATTGGGGAAACTGTCACTTGCCTGTGTGGAAGCTTTCCAGTCTTTTCAATAAGTGTGTTTACATGGGCAAAATAATGCATTATCATATAGCACTGTATAATACTGAAATTTATTAATAGTATCAATCAATTTTTTTTAATAAAAACATTTCTGCTAAGCAGTAATAACCTGTGATTGTAGCTTTGTAGATTATTCTTAAAAATATCAACACTGATTTCCTGCTTAATTTAAAAAAGGGTGATTTAAAGAAATCTACAGATTAAGTGGATGATTTTCTCTTCATATAGACAAAATCAAAATTCAACTTTGATAAATATATATAGAAAGCTATTATCAAATTTTATACATTAAGACAATTATTTTTTTCTGCAAATGAAGTTTTATATTTGATAGAATGAAATGCACAAATTAAAACATAATATAACAATTTATTATACCTCTTCCTATTCACAAATCATGAAATTACAATATAAACAAAAAGCACTTTGTAGAACATATGAATTCTCTTTTATGAAATGCAGAAGAATCATCTAAAATTAATTCTCTTAATATAACATTTTCTACATTATCATCATAGTAATTACAAGTATATTTGGATTTATTCCAATATTTTTTTATTCGCCAATAATTATATAGGACAAAGTTCACATCAGGTTTATTTAGTCATTGCTATATGTTTCATTATTTTCCTACAGCAGCATGCAGGATTGATTGCTACTTAACTAAAAAGATTTTATCTATCCCATTTCTTTTTTCAATCTGTTTGTCTAATTCAAGTTTTTCAGTTGTTGCTATCATATGAGATCTTTTAGCACCTCTTTCAGATTTAACTTATTGTACCTGTTTTTTCAGAGTAAAGAACTATATAACAGATCATTTAAAATACAAACAAATCTAAACAAGAATATATATTTAATCACAAACATTTTCAATTTTTATTATGGCTTACTTCAGCTGCATACAAACAAAGAAAGGTCCATAGTAAGAGTTAAAAATACTTCTATGATTAAGTAAGTTTTCTGTTTGGAACTTTGTGATTATATTTTACTAAATAGAATGAGTTTCATGTTCTAAAAAAACAAAACACTGCATTTACAGCAGACTCCCAATTATTTGGGAGTGGATTATCCGGTTATAGATTAATCAGGTTAGGGAAAAGTGTTTAATTATTGATAATAGATGGATATCTATGTGATTAAATTCTGTATAAATTTTCCAAATTCTTTTCTTTATGATGTCTTAGCTAACTAGCAATCAAAATTAGAATACCAAATTTTGTAATGATTTTTTTTCCATTGTTTATACAAATTATAAATAAGTTATTCTTATAGTAGCATTAAACATAGAAATAATTACAAATTATGTGATAAAAACTATATTCTTATAATAATATAAAATTTTATTATATATATTAAACATGATGAGTTTACATGAAAAACCAATTTAATAATAATTAATATGATATTATACATAAAAGTATCTTAAAACAATCACTAAGCATTTCAAGCAGGGAAAGAAAAACTACGTTCTCATCCATTCAACTAAAATTTCTTTATTTAGTCATTGCAGATGAAATGGTATTATGTGATGAAAGTAAAGAACATTTGGAAGTGACTTTGGGAAAAATGGAGAAAGGCATTGGAAGAAAGTGGTATGAAGATAAACAGGGTCAAGCACTTTCGGCTCTCATGAGCCCTCATCAGTATTAACTCAATAAGCAATAACTTACATTAACTAAACAATGATAGAGCCAAAAGTGCTTTATTTAATAAAGAAATTTTAGTTGAATGAAAATGTAGTTTGTTTTTCTTTCCCTGCTTGAAGTGCTTAGTGATTGTTTTATGAGGAAATGGAGTAGTGTATTGGTTTAATACATTGTAAAAGTATCTTACTAAATTGTTTATTCATTTCTGAAAATTGTGGTGATTGAACTGGTTGAACAGCTGAATCAGTTACTGAACAATCACCAATTTTATTCTGGAGATTCAAACTAAGAGGTTTATTTCTTTCTGTTTTTGAATGCATAAAATGATTGGATCCTGGTCCTAAATTAATAAAATAATAGTTATTATTTTTTGTAATATAGATAAATATAAACTTTTAATAAAATTAATTTAAAAAATTAGTATAGAAACTTCATTTTATTATTTATTAAAGCTATAGCAACATTTTATTTTGGTACCATTTTAAAATTATATAAATACGAAAAGAAATACTTAATGCATGATTAAGCATTAAAAAACTATTTAAACGTAATAAAATATATATATACAGGTATATAAATTCATTCTAAATTAGGAGCCTATGTATATATTTTTTGCCTAAACATAAACATCTCACCCCAGACAGAGGAAGCAGTAGAATAAACTCCAATCCCATTTATTTATTTTTTTGTGTCTGTGTTAGTGCTATTTCAATAGCTGTCAATGGATGCACTGTTACTACACTGTTTATAATCATAAACAGAAAATATCTGAAACTTGTAAAATTGTTATCTGAGTAAATAGACTAGATAAATCATTTTTGAAGATTAAGTCATGTATTATTAATTGTAACTATCAAGAAAGTTACATCTAGATATATGAATTTTGTACCAATTTCTAATTTAATGAAATCAGATAAATTTGATATAGCAAGCATCTTTAGATTCAATTAAAAAAAAAACCACTAATAGAAATTTCAAATAATGTGTGACTATAAAATAGTCTACAAATATAATAGCAGATGACAGCAGATAGCAGGTTGCAGTAATTCTGAATTGAAACCAACAGAGCTTTGAAGGGAACCTAATGAGTGGAATAGATATGGTACTAGCACAATGTTTACATTAATTTACACAATAGACTTATCACAAATAACATTTATCAAAATCTCCAAGTTTTCTACTGAATTTTTCTAGAAACTATAAGGTGTTTGAAAAAGTTCTCGCTGTTTTTTTTCGAAAAAAAAGAGTCCTTTATTTAAAAAAGAATGAAAATAAATATATCAATGAAAGTATTGTCCGTCGCTAGCCAATATTTTTGCCCATCTTTTCAGGTAACTGTTGAATGCTGTTGCAAAAATCTCCTCATCTTTCAAGGCTATCCATTCGTCGACCCATTTTCGAACTTCGGTGTCATTCGAGAAGTGCTGGTCGGCCAGACCATGTGCCATTGAACGGAAGAGGTGGTAATCCGATGGCACGATATCTGGGCTATACGGCGGGTGAGGTAAAACATCCCAGCCAAGCACCTGCAGTATGTCCTTGACCGACTTTGCCACATGCGGCCGTGCAGGAAAATCACCTTATCATGTCGTTTGGCGTATTCTGGCCGTTTTTCCTTGATCGCTTGGCTTAAACGCAATAATTGTTGTCCATACAATTGAGCATTAACTGTGTGCCTGGTTGTAGAAGTTTGTAGTACAAAATACCCTTCTTGTCCACACTAGACACACAGCATCACTTTGCCACTGTAGATGTTCCGCCTTGGCGTGCCTGTTGAGGTCGATGGAAACTCTCCATGCCGAGCATACACTTTTTAGCATACTACTAAAATAATATAATTTCAGCTCACTTGGGCAGGCAAAGCTGAAATTATATTATTTTAGTAGTGTGTGGAAATTATGGAGCAGCATAATAAAGAGGTTATGTTAACTTTTTTGCGTTTTTGATTACTAAAGTGGATCCACTTTTATCCCCAGTAACAATACAGTGCAAAAAACCTTTCCTGATTTGATGTTGGAGCAAAATTTCGCACGTCGTGAATCGTTCAACATCACGCAACTTCAGCTGGTGTGGAACCCCAATGTCCCTCTTTTTGAATCATATCCATGGCGTGCGAACGCTTGGCAATTGTTGTGCGATCCACTCCCAATGAATTGGCAAGCTTTTCTTGGGTTTGGCTTGGGTCTTAGTCGATCAAAGCCTCCAACTCATTGTCTTCGAACATTTTCGGCCTACCACTGCATTCGTGGTCATCAATTTCGAAATTACCGTCTTTAAAACAGCAAAACCAATCACGATACGTTGTTTCACTAGGAGCAGACGTACCATAAGCATCCATAAGCATATCATGTGCTTGAGCTGCAGTTTTCTTTAAATGAAAGCAAAAAAGTAATGCTTCCCACAAATGATGCTTATTCAGTTCAAAATTCAACATTTTTATGTGCGAACAGCAAATGACAATGTAAAAAAATCGCTAATTTTTTGATGCAGTCTTATTGACAGATTGTTAGGCTTAGAGAATGACGCTTCCGTTGTGATAGATTACGTCACCATTTATGTCCAGAGCCATCTGTTGGAAAACAGCGAGAACTTTTTCACACATCTTATAGATCTTATTTACTTTCAGAATTCCAAAACAAATAAAATAAAATAAATGTACAAAAGAAACTATCAATATAAAATGGATTCAGAAGACTCAATAGTACAATATATTACTAAGGTAAAAAATATATCCTGTAAATTTAGAGAGACTAGAGAAAAGGTTAGAGATATTTTTGTCATGATTAAAATTTTAGGATCATTGTCACCAAGATATAAAATTTTTCGACAAGATTGGCTTTCAATGGCAGAATATAAACAAATCATTAAGAATGTGACAGCTCATTTACAGGATGAAAAAGCTAATTCAATTGCCTCTGAGAAATATGAAGAAGCACTTGTAATAGTAACTTTTCAACTTTTGCCAATTCATATTTTTAGTTAGCATTTAAATGAGCAGCAGTAAACTGTTTTCACAAAAAACAAAAATCTATTTTATTCAAGTATAAGGGTATTTTTGGTATTTCTGAACCCTGATCATCATTACATCAAGAATTATTACCCAATGTTTTTGTTTTTTAGAAAAACACTTTGTAATTTGAACTACTTGTTCTAGAACAAATAAATTATTGACAACAACAGCAAAAATAAAAGACTAAACAATTATAATTTAAAGCCAATTTATGAATCATGCATTACGTGTTACTACGATTACAAAAACAGTAGAATGTCAATTGTTGATTATTGCATTTTAGCAGTTCTTAAATTTTATTTAATTAGAAAAATCTTTTAAAGCTCAAAGGTCTTCTTTTACAGATAGGTGCTATGTTTTCAATATATTCTTTGCCAGACATTTATTAATACTGAAAAAATGAAACAAGCAACATTATCTCAATTATTTCATACATTAGATTTTCTAATTTTATATTTGCTTGTTTTTATGACTTTAGCTTCCTCCCATTTTATTCTCATGTCTTCTTCATAAGCTAATCTTGCTAGTGCAGTTATCAATTTACCTTTCTTGATGCCATTTTATGCTTTGCTAATCTATTTTTGTAGATTTCTTCCTGTCATTCCTATATAGAAATGTTCTATATCATTATAGTTGTTTATGAGCAGGACCTAATAGATTCACTTTTTAGATCTTGGTTATATTTATCTTTGTCATTTCTTAATCTTTCAATGATTGTAGGTTCTCTTTTATATGCCATCTTTTGTTTTGCTGCTTAGTGACTTTTTAAAATGTCTTTATATCTGCTATTGTCACTGGTATGACTACATATTCTGCTCTTGTTTTTTCATTGCTCATGTCTCTTTCTATTTCATTATTATTATTTGTTGTATATATATGTTCTCTTATACAGGGTGCGTGAGCTAAATCCGGACAAATTTCAAATTGAATTTCCTGCCATATTTGACATCAGTGCTACGATGCTGCTGACATTTTGTAGGGACCCGAGATTGGCCAGCTGGAAAGTATCACTCCTCACCCGATTGTAAATTTACGAAATTGACAAATTTATAGGTAACATCGGGTGAGAGGGTCTCTCTTCCAGCCAGGTCCGAACTGCTTTGGTATCTACTATCTCCCCAAAAGAAAATAAATACGTTTGATGTATGCTGCACGGAACTCCGACATCGTGCAGGTGTTTGGAGGGTTGTGCAGAGTTATAAGACAGAGGTCGAAAGGTCGCCTTCCCTAGAAAAGGGGAGAGACGTATTTGTTTATCTATTAGAAATGTAAAATAGGAATCTGAACAAAGAAAGTTCAGTTAGTTCTAGCCTGCCGTGGAGTTAAGTTGGTTCCAGTCCGCGGTAGAGAGAAGTTGGTTTCAGCCCGCCGTGCAGGACAGTTGGTTCAGTCCGCCAGAGAGAGAGAGAGAAGTTGTCCGCATCATCGTCGATAAGAATATCCCGCTTGGACTTAAGAGATGAGAAGTTGGTTTCAGCCCGCCGTGCAGGACAGTTGGTTCAGTCCGCCAGAGAGAGAGAGAAGTTGTCCGCATCATCATCGATAAGAATATCCCGCTTGGACGTAAGAGACGAGAATCGTCTGATTGCATCTTGACTCTCCTCAATTCAAACTTCGGGACTTACAACCCGTGTTGTCTGTATCATCGTCAAGAGAACCCTTCCTTACCCGGGGAACATTACTTCAGACGTTCGACTAGACAGACTGATCGTGCTACTTCCGAGCAGGAACTGTCACAATGTCCACGAATAATACCCGTAACTAGGGAAAATCGCACCGTCAACCCATACAGGAAAAAGTGCCTTCCTGACGCCGATCGGAAGAGAAACCAGCCCGCCATTATCTGCTGACGAGGGAGCAACTCCTAAATTATTTGTAAAGGTATTGTCCTCCGACATTAATTGTCGGGTCTGTTACTTAATGTAATCAAATCTCTCTCCAATAAAGGAAGATGTTTGTACTTACAAACGTTGTCTCAGTGTCCGTTCTGTTCAGCCTCTCATCACACGTCCTTACTCGCGTCACACGCCGCTCATAGGCTATCTGCCTGTCGGAAACCGCTGGCAAATGACTTAGCGGGCTCGTGGGCCTCACATTTTAGTAAGGCAGACAGATGATGTGTTTGAGGATAAATTAAAAATGTCAATATAATAAACAAATATATAACTCTGTCTAGCATCAAATTAAAATAATAGCAGAAAAAAACAGCTCTAAGACAGGAATAAACAAATTTATTCAAAATACAAAGCAGTAGTGCTTTCGATTCTTAAGTATCCTCTTCAGCTACTAATGAAGATTTTTAATATTAAAATTTTCTTATTAAACTACGATAAGCATGTTAGCATATTTTATTTTTATTTACATATTATTTCATAACACTTCTTAAATGATTCGAGTTTAGTAAAGATAATTAAATAAATTACGTGAAATTTCTAAATTAAAAAAAAATTTTATTTCCTTTTAAAAAATTTTATCTCCACAATTCTATTGGAATGGCCACTGAAAACATATACTGTAATTGCTAAAACTGTATAAGTTTTATAGTATGAAAACTCATCATATTTTTTAATTATTTTATAAAATGGTAACTCGATATTATTAAGTCATATAAGGATTATTGATTCAAATCTACACGTGGTCAAACTCTACGTTGGCCGAGTCTAGTTTAATCACCTTCTTTAGTCTACAGTACTGTATTTTAATTATTTTGAAACTTATTAAGTAATGATACGAAAACTAGATAAAATTATGTTAAAATTATAAATGCTAAGTAGAAAGAATTACGAAAATTCCTGAATGAAATACAATAAAAAAAAGAAACAATTTAATAAATTGTTTGCGTAAATGCTAAGTAGAAAGAATTACGAAAATTCCTGAATGAAATACAATAAAAAAAAGAAATAATTTAATAAATTGTTTGCAATTATTATAAATTTTTTGTTTTTATAGAATTGCTATTTGTTTATAGTTTGCCTTTTAACGCATTTAGTCAACATTCAATGCTTCCGGGAAATACTTTCTAGCTTATCTAGCTTTTTCGTAAAAATTAGGCCAATTCTAGAAAATATATTTATTCAAATATTAATATTTGTTTGATCCTCCTAAACGTAGAATTTTTCCCCTATTTATAAAGAGAAACATATTTGTAGAGACAATTTAATATACAATAAACTTTAAATTTAGTTGTATATAATAAAAATTAATTGTTATTAATTTCCTCAATATTTTAATCTTCGTATAAGTTTCAATTTTATAACTCTTTCTGTCAATAAAGAATTGAATGTGCAACCAATTTAAACGTCGATTCTTGTCTTCTACAATTCGGCTAATCATTTCGCATGTGTGAGCAGCCGTTGGTAGGCAGACTGTGAAGGATCTGTTTCACCCCCACTTATTGAATGGAAAGTGGCGTCATCTGTTGACAAAAAAGAGATTCAATTCAGATAATTTATCGCTTGATATTTCTTCTAAAGCAGTGCTTTCCAAACTTTTTGTGTCTGTGCTCCTCTTGTTTGGGAAAACTTCGCCATCCAATTTTTGGTGGATCGCGAAAAATTTTTGAAGTATGAACATATCATAATTATATAGCCATAGCTCTTATCCATTAAAGCTAAATAGATCGCAATAATCTGTCATTCTAAAAATTAAACAGGTTCTAAAAAGTTTAAAAAAACTGTACTAAATAATCTTTCTGTAAACATTTTGATAATTTTGTAAAAAAAAAAAAAAATGCATCAGTAAGTTGCAAACAGGAATATTTTTTATCAATTCCAAGTTGGTTAAGTAAGTGAATGGAAACGAGTTTATACTAATTTTAAATTATAAAATTAAACGCAAATCTGATATCCGAGAATAACTACGAAATAATCATCTTGTATATACAAAATGAATCAAAACTATCAGAGAATTCACAATGTGTTGATCAGAAATTTCGGAGATCGCCTTAATAACCATTTAATATTAATTGGCTATATATAAGTACTATCGTAGCAGACATGTTTACTCGTTAAAAAAAGATAAGTCTATACAATTCCCATCTAATTTGTGAAGCTCGGATAAATTAATATTTTTGAATATATTCAAATATGGACATTCATAAATTTTTGTGTATTTTTAATACTAGAATCTAGAAAAACATATTTGTTAGGAATAAATATAGCGATCCGACTTTTCTAAAGAAAATGCTAATTGCATATCATTTGATCTATGCAGACATTTCGAAAGACGAGAATCATCCTCTTCTACACGTTTTCATTTTAGACCAGTTTAAATCAATATTTTCGGAATATTTTAACTGAGCTCGGAATGTATATATCTTAAATTTGGTCAAAATCGGAGGATAAATTATTGGATTTCAATAAAACAAATGCTTTCTGATCTTATGTTTTGTTATCATTATTTCTTCCTCTTCAGGTTTTCATATTTCAAGGTATGAAAATTAGAGCGAAAACTAAGAAAAATTAAATTAGTAACTATAATATTTATTTTATTCTTATTTCCAAAACATTTTACATTTAATCTAAGAATTTTTCACGCACATTAATTTCGAAGCACTGGTCTAGATTAGCGGTCTCCAAACTTTTTAAATTATCACTCCTTTTATCAGTAAAGAATAATATCACACATTTCATACAACAGATATGTATTATGACAAGGAAAACTCGCGCAACTTTGAAAATTTCTTACTCACCCTTAGGATTGCATGCACAATACTTTGGAGACACTAGTCTAGATCTCTATCTAAAATAAATTCTAAGAGATTCAGTCCGATCCTAGTAATTAGAGAACTGTTGCATATACTTGATGCTACAAAAATGTTAATGTTAATGCTAAATGGAAATATCTCGATATTCACAGAGGTAGACACAGAATCAAAGGATCTCCCTTTGATTCTGTGAACTGATAACAGGAATAAGATACCATTATTCAAATAGGATATGGAATCTAGATTATTAAATACAGTAGGTGCTTTCGAAAACTATAAGCATTATTTATAGAGATCTAATCAATTAATTTTGTTCGTTTTTATTTTAAACGATAATTCAAATACTTTAGATTTCCAGAAAATTATAAAAGTTTCCAGCAATTTCATCTGGCGATCAGTGTAAACTAGAAAAGTTCAATGCAATATCTTTTTCTCATAGATCAGATTTATAAACCTACTGAATTTAACCGATTTGTTCATATAGATTCAACTAACGTAGTATAGATATGCAAAGAAATCAAAAATATTTTTGAAAAGTTTCAAATATTGTTCCCATAATAATAGATTTTAGATACTTAACCTGGATTTGTCATAATGCCGAAAAAATTCTTTAGAAGCATGAATCAGACAAGTCCTGGGATCTGGAAAATTGCAAATATTTATCTGCTATATACTCGTATATTAAATTGTTAGTAAAGATTTCTTACAAAATATGCAAATTTTATACACATGCTCGTCCTCTATAATAGAAATTTAAGAAAATAATAAGAATTTATATTACCTAATTAGTTTCTAATTCAAGTTAGTATATTTGCGTCTTCGTTCTATAATTTTTATAAATAATTTTTAAAAGAATATTTCTAATATATTCCAAAATTACATAAAGTTTAAGATTAATTATAAAAATTTTAATTAGTTTTTCAAATCATTGACCTACAGCAGTGATGATAAAAGAAACCGATGCAGATGCCGACTAACATAATCCCATAGAAACCCTATAGAAATAGCAAAGAAAAGTTAATGAATCCCTAGCGATTTTGCTTCTCTCTCTCTTTCGAACCATAAAATACCTTAATCAATTATACATCTGGGAAAGCTGTCAAGCACCCACCTGTAATCCATCTTCTCATTATATGCCAACACAAAAATAAATGAATAGTGAATAATGACGATCTAAAGAATTTCTGGGAGATTAATCATAAATAGAAGTCAATTAGTTAACGAGTAAGTCGTTTGTAAATCCTCGTAAAATAAATTATGTGATGATTAACGAGTATAATAAATAAATTTTACTGAAAAAATTATAATAAACTTATATCAAACTGTAATATATAGTATATAAATATAAAAATTATTTATGAATAAATTATTAAGATGGTCTACTGGATTTATATGTAAAATGTTAATACCGGTATTAAATTATAAAAATTAGTTTTCCATTATTTCGTGCGATCGTAAAACACTTTAAACTTGGGGTTTAAAACAAAATGCAAGACTGTAAACTACTTTTAAATAATTAGATTCCCCTACTTAAATGCTAAAATGGCTTTATTAGCGTTTCTGTTATGCAAAATAAATAAATTATTATTTAATTACTGCAATTTATTACTCTCTTAATAAGTTTTTCTTTTTCTGATTATTTTAATAAAATTTTAATTTATGGACGTAATAAATTTTTTATTTATTTAAACGAATATAGTGCAGTTAAATAGAGATAATATTTGTAAAATGTTAAGCTAAACTCGCTAATAGCTAAAAGCATTCGAGGAGACAAAGCAGCTATAAAGTTAATGAATTTAGCTGGCTTCAAACAATTGCACCATAAAATGTCATTTCACTATGAGGAGAGAAGAAAACATTTTTGAAACCGCAAGTGAAACAAAATGTTAGTTTAAAATTATAAAACAATTTTAACACCCTAAAATTTGTGGCTTTTTATCTATATATTTTTTATCTTTGGTAAAATTTACAATATGTAATTATACCGTACAAAGCCGGCTCTTAAGATGTAGATTTGCCAATAGCCAACTTTCAAACTGAATAGAAAATTTTCAGATTTGATAAAAATATTTTGCTTTCATAAAAGTCGATGGCAAAAAATAATCGAAAATAATTTATCTTAAAAATTAGGGAAATTTCTGTTTGATGACGAATTTTTTTTTTCATATTCTAAAAATTTACTATCAATTAGTATAACTTATTAGAAGTAGAATATATTGTATACCGTTACTCCTAAAAACTGTATATATATAATAATTTTTTAAGTTTTTTGATATTTTAACCTATATTTTAACTATAATTTTTATTCTTAATGCTTTATTTTCAAAGCTTTGTTTTACAACAAAGGAAGATATCTAGTAAATTTAAAAAATTCTTTTATGAAAAATTTTATGCATTAATTATGCAAATTTTAATAGATTATTTATACTACATATATTTAATACAAAAGAACGACTTTCTTTCCATTTAGGATCTTTCTTCCTGCTTACTATCATTAATTCGTATTTTTTAACTTAAAACTTTATGAGCAATTTCAATTTTGAATCTCTAAGATTTGATATTTGTTATAATAATGAGTGAAGTTAAAAAGTTGTTATTTATGTTATTCTATAATTTTTCAGAAAATACTCTATAGAGTAGAAAATAAATGTAGAGTGATCATCTGGATTAATTTCATGAATTGATATCTTTGTAATTATGCTTATAGAAAATGTATGTCAATAACTATTTTTAGATATGAATTAAAAAAAGTCTAGTAAGATGTATTTATGATGATATTTGTGTATCATACGGCATCACATCTTTACAGTCTTAACATTTAAAAATGGTGAAATTCAGAGTATTGAGACTTTCCTATATTTAATAAATTTTTATGACATTGAAAATAGAAGTTATTCCATTAAAGATGATTTTTGATGATATATATTTTAATCACCATATCTTTAATCATTACAAAATAAGTGCTATATGCAGAAAGTAAGCGAATCAGTTTTTTCCATAATTACTTGTTTTATTTGTTCGAGTAACGCTATGCAAACATCCATAAGGAAAATTTAATCAAGCGGTTATTTTGAATTTTTAAGTGACATTTCAGTTGTTATAATATCAGTGTCTTCATTTATCTATTTTTAAGCTTATCTACAATTTAATTTTCACCGGTTGTACAAGTAGATATATAATTAAAAACAATTAAGATAAACAAACTACTACTGATTGCTACCACTACTGATTGCTCAAAAAATGTGTACGTGACTTGCAGGTTTATAATCACCATGTTCATGTAGTAGCTTCACACGTCATCAACAAATAGCATTTCTATATTAATTCATTCGTACAATATTTAAAATAGTAATAAAAGTTCGCTTCATATTGAAGAATTGTGTTATTTAATAAACATTCAAAAAATATTAAGTAAACAAGAGTGAAAACAAGTGTGGCATTTGCATCAGTGCAAACCGTTCAGAAGTTCCAAATTAAAAAATAATTTGATCATATTTTGGGTGAAAAACCTGCACTAAGCACTATGAATGCCCTTCTTGGGTATGCTATTTTGAATGAAGCACAATGACCTTGCAAGTTAATGATGGTATCAGTACTAGTGAATAATTTTATTCATTTTTAATACTCGCTTTATTTAAATTAAGCTATTATTCTCTTAATATATCTCATTTAATAAGATCGTTTAAAAAGATAAATAATCTAGAAAGTTATTAAACATGTTTTTCTTTTTAAATAACATACTACTTATATAATCTGATTAATTAATTTGTCATTTCTGAATTCAAAAATGACCATGATAATAATATTTGAGAAAATGCCTCGAATCCTTTAATATTATCTATACTGCATAATCAAAATTTGCTTGGACGATACTTCATGGTTCTCAGATTAAGGTAAATTTTTTCATTTCATCATACGATAAACTATTTATTTGTCTATTTAATTTTTCTACATTTATTTTTATGAAAAAAAAAATATGTTCCCTAGAGAGAACATATACCATTACTACGTCTCTCATCATTTTTACCTCCAAACTCATAGCACAGCAGTTCCTCTCATACCCTATTCTGAATTTTTCCTATATGACTAAAAAATCTTTTAAAGTGATACATTCATAACTTGTTGATTTTCTAATATCATCTAATATTTTTTCAAATCTACTTGCCGTTTTCAAACAAAACTCATGTCATCTTCATTCTTTTGTTTAGTACAGTGCTCCCCGGATATAACGCTCTCGTTTATACTGCGGATTCGGATATACCGCGGATCTTTCCTGTTCCCCATTCGTTTGAAAGAGATTCTGAAAAAATATAATACATCGCATAATCGACGTCCATCCGTCACAATACGAAATGAATTGCAGAAAAAAGGAAGATTAGGAACCTTCTTGGATAAATTGGACAGTTTTCTCTTATTCTCTAATTTAGAATCACTAAATTAAAAATAAGAGAAGCCGTCGGTTATACCGCAGTTGTCTTATAACGCGGGTCGAATCACCACCCCCGCAAACCTGCGTTATAACCGGGGACCATTTATATCCTCTAATTCAACAGGCAATATTTGTTTCCCTATTTCCAACATTCCACCTGGAATTTTTTGTTCTGACTGGTTTTTTCTTTGCCCATAGTTTTGCTATAACCTTTAATTGCTTCTCATTGGATCATATCACCTTTGGGGAATATCGATAAAAATTCGATCATTTCTTCATCCACGAGTATTAATTTTTTATAAATAATTTTATTTAAATTTACAATTAAATGGGCAATAAGTGCATCCGATGAAAAAATAATTGATATTTATTCCAAGAACGTTTAAATAATGCTTATTATTATAATTTAAATAATTTGATATTTAAAAATAGTTATCTGCCATAAATTATAATTAAAAAATAATTTTTTTCTTATGAATAAATTAAAAAATAATGAAATATAGTGTTTTATTAATATACAAAATTATAAAAATTATAACAATAAAGTTTGAAGAAAAAATTATTTCTTAGCTTAACTTTATAGACATCGATACTAATTGTCCATTCACAGACAAGATTTGAAAACAAGATTGTGATTCGCACGTTCATCTGTGACGTGTAGAAACCAATGAAATAACACGTAAAGTGCATTCGGGTGCTGTTTACACATGAGTTTGGATCACGTGGCTTAAACTGTTTCAAACAATTGGATCTATCCAAAGGATCTCAAAAGTGCTAGGCAAGCGATAGACATCTTTCTTCAGAAATTTAAATTTTCGCTTTTGTGTAGAATGGATTCTATAATAAATATGGAACAGAATTCGCTAAAATCCATAAGACCGATTTCAACAAATTCCATAGATGTTAATTTAACAAATTTTTCAGATCAGAATTCATTTGTTCAACAGTATTTAACAGGATCTGATACATATTCTGACAATGGTATGATGACCAAATCTGTTCAAGTTTTAGAGGAATCTACAAATAAAGGTATAAATAATTATATTAAACTATTATCATCTGTGTAACACTAATTAAGTCTTAAGTGTAATGTTTAATTTAAGATTTAATTTTATTTAACGTGTTTTTAAAAATATCGAACGAATGTTTCTTAGTTTTTACAGGATGTCGGCGATTTACATAGATGATATTGATAATAGAAATTAGACAAGATTTTAATTTCAATGTTGCACTAAACACATTTGTGTACTCAATCTTTAAAAACAAATACTTTAATAAGTTGAAACATTTATATTTTTGTTGATGATTACAATTATAAAAATATCGATCACCTAACAGAATTATTTAATACAAAATCTAAACTAATGATTGAATGGCATCATTGAAAGTAAAATCTTCCCAAAAATAGAATAGCCTAATATCTGCAGGGTACAGTTTTACATTAGCGCCATAGCAGGACGACTGAAAGATAACGACGAGTAGGGAAAACTGTTCAAAAAGACCGCGTTTCTGTCTGGTTCAGGTGTCGAGCAAATGAACGATAAAATTAAAGTACTGTATTTCTTCACTTGTAGTATCTAAACCGGTGTGCGCCACCATTTTGAAAAAGTATCTTGGAAAACCGAGATAGTTTTGAAATGAATCTTGCGTTTCTGTCTGGTTCAGGTGTCGAGCAAATGAACGATAAAATTAAAGTACTGTATTTCTCCACTTGTAGTATCTAAACCGGTGTGCGCCACCATTTTGAAAAATTATCTTGGAAAACCGAGATAGTTTTGAAATGAATCTTTAACAAACGGAATTGTCGTATTTTGTGAAAAACGAAAACGTATTTTAATCATCAGTCTGTGGGAGCGAATATTTAATTCTCCAATGTATAGCCTACTTTTTGAATGAATTTTTCACATAGTGAAATTGCCGATTCGCACTTTTAATCATCAGATGGGAAGACGAATTTTCAATTTTAATACTTTAATTTCATCATTCATTTTCTTGACGCCTGCCCAAATAAGGGCGCGATCTTTTGGAAAAAACTGTACATTAAAGATAAGATTCGTCCCTCACCGAATAATGATTAAAATAAGAATCATCAATTCCGTTATGTTAAAGATTCATTCTGAAAATAATCTTGGCTATCAAGACAACTTTTCAAAATGGCGGCGCGCACCGGTTTAGATACTACGTGTGGAGAAGTGCTTTTAATTTCATCGTTTATTTTCTCAACGCCTGCACCAGATAGAAATGCACTAATAGAAAAACTTTTGGAAACTTATCGTTTCCCTATTAGTGGTCAACTTTCAATCGGTCCTATTTTCGTTCTTTTAGCGCTAGTGTAAAATTGTACCCGAAAGCAAATCTTTTAACATTTTCAGATGATTTCGAACTTAAAGCAAACCAACTTATGCTGCAGGAAAAATGGCACAATTGGTCTTCGGCTTCTAAAATGTTAATCTAAATCTGTAACTCATGCAATAGTATTGTTCTGACTTCTCTATTTTTAAGTAAAATTTGAGTGCCAATTCGTTTTATCGATATATTCAATATAAAAATACAACTTTATTTATAAATCTAGAAATTCTTTTGAATGTTAATTCTAAAAGAAAACAAAAGCTGAAAGATGGTTTAGACATTAGTGCCATGGCTTGAATGTTCATACTACAAATAAAAATTTGAGTTTGAAGTTAAATATGAATTTTGTTTAGTAGAGTTTTATATTATAATTATAAAAATAGAAAATATGATAGAAGTAAAGGATTACTGTATTGTTACAGATAGATATGTAATTATCTCTAACTGTTTTATTTGTTTCGATTATTATATGGAATTACTGTATATTATCTACCCGATAAAAATTTGCAAGTCTTTCTTTATCTGTGGTTTAGCCAATAACAACTTATTTGTGTTCTACACAGTACGAAGCATTCACTTTACAGGGATCTGTTTTCTTGGAACTGAATTAGTTTTCTCCAAACAGCCTCAAGTCTTTTTCCTAAATGATACGATATTCATATATATATTATTTTCATTAATATAATTATTTAAAGTTGTGAACATTAATAAAAATAAACAATTCCGGAAAGAATTAATCGCCAAATTTGTTTTTATTTTAGAATTATTAATGATTCGGAATTAAAATTTGTCATCAAAATCATTTGCAATGTGCATAACCTCTATGTTTAATGTTGTAAAACGCAAACGTTCTCATAATTACTATAGGGAAGCCTCTTTCCTATAGTAATTATGAAGTTTGAACTTCAGTCATTTTTTAATGGTTAATTCATGCGCTAGTGAGATCAGTGTCTTGATTTTCTTGCTAAATTCCATTAAAATAATTAATTTAAAGATATGTTAAGATTACTCGAGAAGTTTAATATTGACTATTTTTAAATGGTTGATGATAGAAAGTATTCAGTTACTTTCAGTGATAAGTCATTACTATTAAATTTCATAAAATCTACCAATAAAAACTTTTAAAGAATAGGCAGTATGATGAATTTATGTCTCACTTTCCTTCAAAAAGTACGCTAAAAGTTGAAATTATTCAGGCAAGCATCATTAAACGTCATTAAAAAATTATTAGGTATACCAATTATTATATTATATAATAAATTATATAGAAATATTGTAAAATTTTGTATCAAATGCTAATTATTTAATATTTATTATTTCCATTAAGAAAAGTGAGTAATTTAGAAGAGAAATCGTGCAAAATATTTATTCGAACTAGTGTCTAATAGGGGATACTTTGTTCTATAATTATTCTGCCATAATACCATATGCATTGTAGAATCGCATTATCGAAATTTATTTTTGTAATATGTTTATTTATGTTTTCTCTAATTTAAATTGGCATGAGTTAAATGTTGAATTACAATCAATAGATAGAATTTTACATATATGTTAAAAAAATACTTTAGAATAATAATTCTATTTTTCGTAGATAAAGAAGAGAAAAGAACAAGAACCATCTTCACCGCAGAGCAAGTTAAAATACTAGAAAAACAGTTTGAAATAAATCAGTATATATCCAAAGAAACACGAGAAAATTTATCAGAAAAATTAAATCTTCCAATTAATACAATCAAGGCAAGAATAAATTTATTTTTATAACAGTACTAACCAAAATGCCCAGTATCACTCAGAAATACTCAAAAAAAAAAATCTGTTTTAACTTTCAACACATACTTTATTTTATATATACAGTACTATATTTTCTTTAAATAATTTTTAAGAATTGAAAATTATACAAATATCTGGTCAATAGTAATAATATGATGCTCCGAGCACCAAGCTGAATAGAGGCCAAGAGCATGGCTCCCATTCACCTTGGTATCCAGAGCGTACCGCCCCCCCTGGGTACGCAAGTGTATCACAATGGTATCGTCTGATATATATTTGTGACATCATTCATTGTTACGTCACGCTGACCTCATGTCGGTACTACGATGACGATTGGAATTAGTCTAAAAGATTTAAATACTGTACGTATTTTTGTAGGGACCTCAAAAAGTCTTGTCCCCTTGGGCGATCTTGACCCAGAATACCCGTCTAATGTATAGGCAAGGATAGGGACACAGGAAGTCACCATTCAGCTTTGTACCGATAAGTCAAACGAGTGTGAGTGCATCGGGAACAGATAAACATTTAGTTTTATGCATAGATATATAAAATTGAATGCTTGTCTATTTCCGATTAGATAATTAAAAGAAAATTATTTAATCGGGAATAATTTAGAGATAATATTTTTAAAAATTTTAAATGTAAAATTTAATTAGAATAAAAATATTGATATTTCTGTCTGTAATATGATCTTTTATCTGTGAAGATTAACATATTATTAAGGTTTTTCAATTCTGGATTCGGACAGTTTTTGGAGAATTCAGAACCCGATTTGTAATCTTGGGGTTTCACGATCATCTATAATATACTTCAGAGCAGAGAAAATTTCTTTTTTATCGATTAATTATAAACTGTTATTTGAACTAAAATATATTAGTCTATTCGGTAATCTTCAATAATATGCTTTTTGATATTTTTCATATTAAACAGTTTTCTTACTAACATCAAATTATATGAAATGTAAGTGATGCTTTATTTTTAAAATCTAATAAAATACAGTAATTAGAATAAAATAAAATAATAATGAGAAAGGATAGTTTATGGCTATAAGAGTGTTTTTATGTGACTTTCTATTTATTAAGATTCGATATTGAAGCGTAGGAACCACTCCAAATCTGTCACGCTCTGCCCATATTCGTGATGAGATTAACTAATCAGTGAAGGATAGGGGAGGAATAGTTTATGGCTATAAGAGTGTTTTTATGTGACTTTCTATTTATTAAGATTCGATATTGGAGCGTAGGAACCACTCCAAATCTGTCACGCTTTGCCCATATTCGTGATGAGATTAACTAATCAGTGAAGGATAGGGGAGCAAGCGGACTAGTCTGTAAAATTCTAGAGATATAGGACCCAGATCCTTAGGTTTGTCAGCAAATCTAATACGCATCCACGCAGCCATTTCACCAATAGTATCAAGACAGATGTTTTTGGCCGTAAATATTGATAGATATTTCTGTAGTAATTTGCTTTACATTGTAATAACTTTTTTATAAATATCAATCATAATTTAAAATTGCATTTTATAATACGTTAAAAAGAATTCAATAAATTTGCAAAAAATGCATCGAAAATCTGTACTGCAGTTACAGCTTATCTCCAGTTATCTCCATCTAGTAATAAATAGTTATATACTGCTTATTACCAGATGGCGAAACTTTAAAGAATTTTATTATAATCGATCTTTAAGATATTCGAGTATAAAGTGTTTCTTATTTTTCCTGATTTTTTTTTTAATATTTGGACCAACATATTATTATTATAAATTTAAGTAAAATAAACAATATTTCTCTTTCGTATTTGCTATATTAAAAATAAAGGAAAATCAGCGAAAAATATGGTTTTTATTTTATTACTGATGTATTTGAAAAAAGTTATTTGAGAAAAATTATTTGAAAACCTACAAAGAGACAAATTAGAAAATGATGTGAATTAATTAATTTTAAATTCATGCAAGTTTGTTAGTCTAGCTTATATATTGAATAGAACAAATCAAATTATTTCAAATACAGGAACATTTAAAATAGAACATTAATAAAATGTTCTATTTTAATCAATGTTCTGTATTAAATGTTCCTGTATTTGAAATAATTTTATTTGTTCTATTCAATATATTGTAAGCTTGTAGTTACTGAAGATGGCTTTATTAAGCCAAAAAATCTTTAGCAAGTATTAAACATGATTTTTTTGCTCGAATATGTGCTAATATCTAATTAATTAATTATTCTGTTATGAAGTAAAAAGTATATAAGAAGTACAATTAGGTAAATCTTACTTACAACATTTTCACAAATAGAATGACCTTCTTTAGTCTTTAACTTCTTTAGATTATTTTGAAGCCATGTAATTTCAATCTGAATTGCAACCACTGTTGATATTAAGAAATATTATATTTAAATTTTAAAATATAATCAATATTCATTATTCTGCCAAGATATGAATAAAGAGTTGGTATTGTATTATCACAAAATTAATTTGAAATTATCAGATTTTATTAAAATTTAATTAAAATTGCCAGCAAATGAAATGAAATATGAAAACTTGAATATAATCAATTATAGGTAGTCCATGATTTATAATCACCTCAACTTACAATGATTCATATTTATAAAAGTGATGTAATCAGTAAATTCTGTGATTGGTCAATGTAATTCAATTGGTTTGAGTCCCATACCCAATGGTCTCATATATAGAAAGTATTCTTTTTTGGATCTGATTCTTATAGTTTTGTGTTCTTTATGTTTATTAAGATAATGAATAATATTCTAGTTAAAATTTAGTCATGAAAAATCTATAAATTTTGTGCATTTCTAACTTTGACCAAATATGACTTATAACAACATTCATAAGTCGAGGACTACCTGTATATTGTATTATAATATTCAATTGCATTAAAATATTATAAAATATATTTAAAATATTTTATTTGATACCAGTATACTGCACTTTGTGATTCACTTTAAATGATATTCATAGCCTTTTTTCTCACTTGCAAAATATATATAGAAGTCAAATGCTATAAACACTGAATGCAGATAACAAAATGGTACTTATAATAAGACTAGTTAACATTTCACTTTTCTTTTTAAATATAACTAATAAAGATTCAACAGCTCATTAAGTGAAAAAACAACATAAAATTTGAATTTAATACCATAGAACTTTCAGCTTAATTAAGCCATCATCAGCGGTTGGATATTTTACCTATATATAGGTATATAAGTAAAATATATATATAGGTAAAATATCCAACCGCTGATGATGGCTTAATTAAGCTGAAAGTTCTATGTTATTAAATTCAAATTTTATATTGTTTTTTCACTTAATGAGCTGTTGAATCTTTATTAAAATGGTACTTGTCAACTCAGTTGATTCAGCTCAGAATCAGCTGATATAAAAATAATCACGAAAATCCTTTTAAGAACAAGGCAAGCATCAAAAATAATAAATATTAATATAATTAAAAAGTACCATATGAGGAAAGCACTCTAAAATGAAGTACCTTAAAGTGAGATATACCTGCACATAAAAACATATTAAAATTATGAGTGTATAACAGCATCTTAATCTGTATCTCATTATAAAAGAACTAAATATAAAATCCTAAATGACTACAAATAATCAAGTATCATCAAAACACAAAACAGCAGTATTTTATAAAATAAACACTTTAATAAGCAAAGTATTTTCAGATAGATTCAACTGACTACAAGTAATAAATTTCTATTTCACTCTAATAAACTTTTATCATTATCACTATTGTTTTTAAGTAATAACTGATAACTTTTATAAGTGTGATCAAAAAAGTTGTAATAGATAGAAAATGTTTATACAGTATTTATTAGTATGATTACTTATCTTGTATTTATTAGTCCTTGATTTATAACCACCTCAACTTACAATGATTCATATTTATGATAGTGATGTAATCAGTAAATTCTGTGATTGGTCAATGTAATTCGATTGGTTTGAGTCCCATACCCAATGGCCTCATATATAGAAAGTATTCTTTTTTTGATCTGATTCTTATAGATTTGTGTTCTTTATGTTTATTAAGATAATGAATAATATTCTAGTTAAAATTTAGTCATGAAAAATCGATAAATTTTGTGCATTTCCCGACTTTAACCAAATATGACTTATAACAATATTCATAATTCGAGGACTACCTGTATATTGTATAATAATATTCAAAATACTAAATAATCATAAGACCCAACAATGTGTGCTGATGACATCATCATTCATATTGATATTATCATTATATTATTTTTTCCTTTATAGTTGTCATTATTATATATTTTATTATTATTATGTTATAGTGCATCAATGTGGGCACAAGTGTCTCCAGAGCAAAGTGCTATGTTGAACA
>AYEL01057558.1:0-24657 GCA_000484575.1 Olivierus martensii | reverse complement strand
GGCCTTAGAAATCATCAAAAAGAAAAGGGGAGGATATGTGATTAATTTTACGGAACCAGAAACGGTCCCAAATGCCTGGAGGTGGTTATATAAAGCAAGAAAAACAGAATAAAAAGGATATGCTAAGATCGGTTTCTTGATGTAATCCCAATCCAGGATGATGCCCCAATGTAGGGCAGTTTATGTTTAATTTTGCCTGTAATAAATCGTTTTATATATTTATTTTTTTACTTTTATTTTTTGTTGTTATTTTATTTTTTATCTTTTAACGGTTTCTTAATACTTTATATTATAAAAATGATATTTTTATAAAAAAATTGTTAAAAAATTGTGTAAAAATTGTTTGTTCTATACATAATGTAATCTGGAGGTGGAGTCACGTAACAAATGTATTGCTTGGCTGTCAGGAGGAGCTAAGAAGAGTTCATCCAGATGTACAGTCTATTCTGAAATGGTTTTCACTAAATTACTACTTACCGTTTTTCCCGGTTACGATAAAAACTTGATGCGTTAGTTAGTACAGTAATAAGACATATACTATCAAAGACGCAGAAGATACTATTTAGTGTTTCCTTGACAACGGGGGAAATCAACTTTAGAAGATGAGATCAAAATTTTTATTAGCAAACTTTATTTAATTGTTTCGTAAAAAATACGGCAGTGATTATTTCTAGGAAGTATTGAAAAGATATTAAAATGATAACTAGAAGTATTGAAAAATTTAAAGTTTACTGAATTATTAAGTGATCATCAAAAGCAGACGATCCTTCGATTTCTACGCATGCGTTTAAAAGCAGATGATTTCGAGATTTTGGAATCGGTAAGTAATAAATATTTAAAAAATATTTTTTAACTAATTATTTAAAATTTAATGAATAATTTGATTAGATTTCTTTTTATCTAATGAAACTAAAGGCTTTTAAATTTAGTAAAAATGCGTAGTCATCTGTGTAAATTAATAAAACTAAAGAAATATAATCATGGTTTCGGGTTAGTTAACTGCCATATTTAATTAGATAGCATATTTTAAATAATTTTCACAAATCTATATCATAATAATAATAATATATCTGATATCTGATAATATAGTTCTAACAGAATTTAAATTTTGCTAGAAAAGGTGTTTCTTCTCTTTAACATTCCGAATATATTCTGTAAAAATAATGCCACGTCCTGTAAATAAAGAAATCAGGAAATTAATTGTTTTGCATAGACGAAACGGAATGAGAATAAAAGATATAGCAAATATTTTCGATATAAGTTGCCGAACAGTAATAAATATTTGTAAAAATGAAACTGAGAGAGGAACCGTCTCTCCGAAAAAGTCCTCAGGTCGTCCACGGAGCACATCTAGCAATGAAGATCAGCAATTATGCTCCATGAGTGAAACAAATCCATTTTTATCAGCTAAAGCTATAAGAAAAGAAATGGACCTAGCTATATCTGTTCAAACTGTCAGGAGTCGGTAAGTAAAATATTAAATATATATATATATATATATGCACAATGAATAATGATTAAATTATAATTTTAGGTTGCGTGAATTTGGACTTCCAGGAAGAAGTGCTCAGAAACAATCTCTCTCATTGCAAAATATGATAGATCGTTTGGGTTTTGCTTACCAATATCAACATTTAAACAATTCGGATTGGCAGTCAACAATATTTTCGGATGAAAAATGTTTCACTATAGACAATTTTGGCGAAGTATGGGTTCACAGACCTATAGGGAAAAGACATGATAGCCCATATGTCGTGTCTAAGCGCAAAAGTGGACGATTTTCCGTAGGTAAAATGATTTTTTAAATTAAACGAGCTAGTAATTAAAATATCTAAATTTCAATTAAATCAATAGCAAATTAAATACTTCGGTGGTAGCTACTTAATCGTAAACAATTGCAAATTAAATTTTAATTATTTAATAATAGCAATCATTAATTCTATCAATTATCAATATATTTCACAACATATTACTGAAAAATATTAATAAATGTCGTTTGTTTATTATAAATGCATTATGCTGATATCTCTAAATTCTGTAAATTATTCGATAGTGATAGATAAAAAGAGTTATCACCAAACTAACACTAGTAGCACGATCACAATACTTCAGTCATAGTAACTTCGCTATGGATGAAGTAGAAAGTTTTTCTATGATAAATATTATTTATAATAAACAGAAACCAAATACTGTTTTATTTTCTTTACTTTTTTAGGTGTATGGGGATGGATAACTGCGACTGGTCCGAGAGAATTAATACGAATCGACGGATATTTGACGTCATCTCAATACATTGATATTCTTGAAAATTCGTTACTACCTTCAGTTCAAGCCTTATTTGGATCAGTTATAGTTCCATTTGTTCACGACAAATCACCCGTCCATATGTCTAATTTAACTACTAATTGGTTACGTAGTCACCCAAATCTCGATGTGTTTAATTGGCCATCACGAGGAGCAGACATAAACTCTATCGAAAATCTATGGGCCGATTTAGTTGCTACGCATGAAATTCATAATGCCAATACAGCAGATGAGTTATGGGAAAATCTTTATAATACTTGGAACAATTTGCGTTATAGTAACAAATGCGAAATTTTAGTCAATAGTATCCCAAATAGATTAAAATGCATAATAGAAAATGGTGGATTTTGGTCAAAATATTGAATTTAATATCAATAATAAATTGTGAAGCTCATATGCACAGTACCGCTTCTTCCAAATTTGATATCTACACAAAAAATTTTTAACATACCACTTATTATAACAGTGTTCTAAGAAGTAATTACTAATTTATTGATAAAATAGAATTTTTTGTAAAATAAAAAATTTTAAACTTTTCAATATAATAAACATTTTATGTTTGAGTTTCATGATTCCTACAGCTATCTTTATAGTAGATTTAAATACATTAAGGCTAAATGATTTGAATGAATACATTTAAATTATTTAGCCTTAATATGTATATAATATATGCACACTATATATTGTAAATGTTTTTAATTTTAAATAATGTTATTCTGAATCATATTAATGGTAAAACTGTGGACAATTTTCTAAAATGAATTTTGTTTTAATAAATTTTACCCAGAAATTCCTACACATAAATGATTAATTGCATTTGTATTTGGAGTAACATTAATTATTAATAATCATACATAAAATTTTTATATTTAATTAAAACAATCTTTGTGTTTTGGTATCACAACTACAATTAAATAATAATTTAACGACGTTAAATCACATTTTTGTAACTCAATGTAATTTTTATCACATTACCCTTAATTGCAATCGGGTGAAGTTAAACTTTCAAAGCTGAAGCAAACATTTCCTAGGCATATGGTGTAAATTTTTCTGAATTAAATGAACTATTACGTTCACCATTTGAATTTTTATTTCCAGTTCAGGTAATTTTAGAATATATTATCAGAACTACAACTTCCAATAAAAACTATACATTATTTTATTAAGACAGATTCGTATATTATTTTAACTAACTAGTAAGATAATTTTTTAAATCATTCTCAAGAGAACTTTTATACAGATTTGCATTTTTGATTAGTGAAGAATATTGCTTTTAAAAATTATTTTTTGATAAAAATGGTATTAAGAATTTTCTAAATGTTACAACTTCTATAAATTATCAAAATAAAATGCAAATACTGTATTATAACCCGATATTTGAAAATTTTCCTTTCAGCTACTTTTCTTCAGTTTATTTTTGGCGCCTTAAATCTGAAAAGTTACTCCTTAGTGCTCACTGAGTGGAAAGGGGGATAAAAATAAAAATCGTAAAATTTTTTATTTTTTTGTCATCATCATTTTAACAATTTAATTATGAATGATAGAAATTAAGTACAGAAATTAATTTAAATAATTACAGTACAACTTTCACATTCACACCTATAATTGGGCTTATGGTCGGTCCCTTTGATCTTTTGACAGACGATCTCAGCGTATTGCCTCGACTTCGAAATATCGCAAAATCGTTTTGACGGCGAGATTAGTTACCATAGATCGTTGCTTGTTACTCACACAGACAAAGAGCAAACGACCATTCTCTATATAAACGGTATTCAAAACTATCGCCACCATCTTTCCTAGCATCTTTCCCTAAGAATTATGGGATTGGATTTCTTCGTCGGATCCTAACGGTGAAAATGTTTTTATAATTTAAAAAATATATATTTTCTTTTAACTATCAACTATCGATTGCTAAATATATCGTAAAAATATTTGATATTTATTTGAGATAAATAATAAATTTATGCTTTCTATATTTCTTAGTTTTAAACCTTCAAAATGAATTAATCATGTCATGAAAATTACGTAATTAAGCTGTCCCTCACAAAACTCGCTTTACCCATTTCTTCAGAAAATGAATTAATCCTTTCTAAAATTCAATGCTCATCACATGGAATTCCAGTAATTACAATCCATCTTCGATTGGTTACCGGTCTGTTACCACAATAGGTGAAAACCATTTCAGAATAGACTGTACACCGGCCTTTTAAATCTTTACCGTGTTTGTTTTTATGTGTTAGTTCTCCTGCTATGTAAAGCAAGGTGTTAACGCTTTCAACGCTCTTGGCGTCTTCCTCAGCTGTTACAATCTAACTCTTAACAGCTGAGGAAGACGCCAAGAGCGTTGAAAATGTTACTGATAAAAATCTTTTGACTGCTAAAGGGCTCTTGTGTAGTTTTGCTTGTAATTTGTATTTGGTGCAGTCTGATTGAACGTTTAATCAGAACATTATTATTTACATTCTTGTGTAGTAGTAATAATGCCTAAATTCTGCTGTTGGTCAATGCAATTGATCTGAGTTTTATTCCCTGAGCCAATGGTCTGATATATGGAAATCTTGGTGTCTGATTTTTGTAGTCTTGTGTTCTTTATATTTATTGAGATTATAATATATAGTGTGATTGTAAACATTAGTAGTGAGAAGTCTATAAATTTTGGACATTTTCAACTTTTATTTCTGACTTAAGATTGTGGGATTCAAAATTTTGAAACTGAACTCAGTCATAAGTCAAGGACTATTTGTATTAAAATAACAAAAGGATTTACTAATTAACAAAACTTAAAAAAATTAATAATTTTTATTGCACCAAATCCATATATATCTGATGAAACCTGATTCTAATTTATTAATGGTAGTATTATTTTTGAGTTTTCCTTTTAAAAATTTGTAGGGTCTCCACAACTCTTCCTTTCAGTGGTTCTTTGACTACCTTAATTAACTTTGCATCTTCCTAGAAAATATTGGTATCAAAATATAAAGTCCTTTGGGCTAAAGCTGTTTTTTCTAGCTTATTGTCAATATCTTTTCTATTTTAAGTCTTCTGTTTAACTATCTTGAGGTATAATTCATATAAACTTCATTTTTATATGTATTGTAATTTCTGAGAGCAGTCTTGTAGATCCTGGGTTCATATTTATATCAATTCAATCTTTGTCATTTCTTACTAAATTAAACAACATATTTCTCCAATTATACAATAACTTTCTACCTAAACATTTTTCTAAACTTTAATGTCAATGGATTAATGTCTACAAGATACAATATCTTAAATTCCTCTGAACTCTCATATTTTCAACAAATATACACAAAAAACAGATTTTCAAAAATTGGATTAATAAAAATCAGGGTTAAATTTTTTCTCATCTTTTTTGTTGTTTTTTATTCTACTTCCTTTTCATCAATACACGTCAATGGCAGTGAATGGGTTAGGAGTCTCTCTATGCCAATCTATAGTTTCTCCGTTGGTTCTTGATGCAACTGTTTTGCTTTACTTTCAACTATATATCTTTCTACATTTCTCTGTATAAACATGTGTACATGATAATCATTCTTTTGCACTTATCTTCTCTCATGCAAGTGATCTGATTATCTTTTAACAATTTGTCTAATTCATTAACAATGACTTTGTTATTCTTTTTATTTTCAGACCTTTCTTTCTTTACTGCTCTAACCATGTCCTATCTTATGTTTTTTGCAGTTATAAGATCACACTCTTTTAGGAGTAGTTCTATTTGCATAGTGATGTCTCCTCAGTCTTCTATGTTTCTAACAAAGCAGGTCAGTCCTCTATTAAGGAATAAGTATATTTTCAGAATTATTATGCTGTCTAGTGCAATATACACCGACTGTTCTTCTTAGGGTAAATGTGCTACTTCTTAAATGCCCATTTTAACTATTTATTGATAAGAGCATTCAGTCCATTTTGGAATACATTCTTTACAAACTGAAGGAAAACAATATCATCTAAGACTCTGTGCTACTTCTTAAATGCCCATTTTAACTATTTATTGATAAGAGCATTCAGTCCATTTTAGAATACATTCTTTACAAACTGTGGGACAACAATATCATTTAGTCTTAGATGATACTGTCTCACATTTTGTAGAGATTGTATTCCAAAATGGATTGAATGCTCTTATCAAAAACCTTCTTCTATAGAAAGATACAGATATATGAAACCATCACTGATGAATTGGGACAAAACAGATGAGAAGAAATTAGATAGACCATAGTTAAAAATCTGCAAAAATCAAAGAAAAGCAATAAAAATAATTTTCATATAATTTTTCAAATAATTTTGAGTTGTTGCATTACCTTAGGTACCTGAAGCAACATCTAAAGCATTCATTATTATAGTAACATTACGAGCTAATAAAATTTAACATATGCTATAATATTAGCAAATTTTTATGTAATCTTATTATATTTAAGTAAAATTTAAAGTACATACAAAAATTAATATCATCATAGATTTTGCTAAAAAAATTAGAACATTATTATTTACATTCTTGTGTAGTAGTAGTAATGCCTAAATTCTGCTGTTGGTCAATGCAATTGATCTGAGTTTTATTCCCTGACCCAATGGTCTGATATATGGAAAGATTTTTGTGTCTTTATATTTATTGAGATGATAATATATAGTGTCATTGTGAACATCAGTAGTGAGAAATTATAAATTTTGGACATTTTCAATTTTTATTTCTGACTTAAGATTGTGGGATTCAAAATTTTGAAACTGAACTCAGTTTTGAAAGTTATAGACCATGGTATAATACATACAGTAGTGAAGCTCCGTCCAAATTTTTGCAGGATAGCAATACGTGTGCATACAACTAACGATCCTAGTGGAGAAGAACTTAAAAGAAGCAACATCAAACAACAAAGAAGCAACAAAAATCATGTTAGTTATTGCTAAATTGATATATTTATTGTAGGAAATAGTAAAAGACCTGAACTCAGGCCAGACTCTGGATTTGCAGAGTCATTAAAACCGTTAGGTTAAATTATTATTGATATTTTTGAATATACCAACTTTGCACGATCTTATGCTGACCTTTATGATATTCTGAACTTGGCTGTTTTCGTAGTATATTGGCAAGAAATACTTTTTATTTTATTAAAAATGTAGTAAAGCAATTGCTTAATACCTTGGGGATACAAGCCAATTCCAGTTGATTTTACAACTTGGAGACTGGGCTCAATTCTGGATTATTTTATAACCTTGAGGACTAGGATCTAATCCTAATGATTATACCATCAAAAAGAATTCAGTATTCCATTGCCTATTATTACAGTACTACTAAAATTATTACCACTACAGGTCATTTTCAACTTATGATATTTTTGACTTACACTGCAGTAATCAAAACATAAATACAGACTCAAATCCATTTATGATGGATGCATCATAAATCATATATCCACCCCATCATAAATCAAGGACAATCTGTAGTTACAGGTCATTTTCAACTTATGATATTTTTGACTTACACTGCAGTAATCAAAACATAAATCCATCCATCATAAATCATATATCCACCCCATCATAAATCAAGGACAATCTGTATTTCATCTTTATAAAAGAAATTCATATTTCTTTGTTAAAACTTATTTTATTGATTTTTTTTTTTTTCATCATAAAAATTGGAATAGAAAATCAGCATCCTATAACAAATTTTTGATATTGGGAGTGAGAAAGATTAGCTATAAATGGCTCAGAAATCAGAATTAATGCAATAATATAAACAGTATTATTTAATTAATAATAATATGTAATGCTAAAAATGCATAATAAAATTTTATAATTTTTATTTTCCAAAATTAAAAAGTTATGATTTTATTTTTATCTTTTTGTAGAAAAATATGATCCAGGAGTGCCACTTCCAGCATATTATGATGTTAGATCAGATGGAGACCTTATTCCTGAAAATAAAAGATCTGTTACAAGAGGTCCCACATGGACTGATATGTTAATAACATACAGTACTATTGAAGGTGAAATTGACATTGATACTTCTGATGTAAATTAAAATTTCTTATGAGCCAACCTTAAGTACCAATATATGGAAAATGTTAAATTTTAAAAGTATCTGAAATTTATTTGGAAAATATTTGTTTTTATAATTATTTATTATTTCATAGTGAATTTTAATTTCTTGTTTGATATGACAAAATAAAATTTTTAGCAATTTTTATTTTCAATATCAAAAATTTTCTGGATTTGACTTAAATTATTATATTTTAATTAAAACATATAAAATTAAAATTCACCCTTTCATTAAAAAATATTTGTTTTATTTCTATTTTCATTTTATATATATACTTTAAAATTTATTTTAACATGAGAAAATCATTTCAACTTAACTTAAATTTTTTGATATTGGGAATGAGGAAGATTAGCTATAAATGGCTCAGAAATCAGAATTAATGCAATAATATAAACAGTATTATTTAATTAATAATAATATGTAATGCTAAAAATGCATTATTTTACTGCAATTAAAATATATAATTGTTATAAAAATAGAGCAATGTTAAAACAGCAAAAGTATGTGATTCTAAGATGCAGAATTACTGCTTTTTCAAATTGAGATTTTATTGTACATCATAATGCAAAACAGAGAATTCTTGTCAACCTCAAAAAGCCAATTATGCATATACAGAACATTGTATAATAAGAACCCTTTGTACTACAAATTGTAGATTATAGATTTGATTTTATTATAGGTTTAAATTATATATATAGGGTGATTAGAAATTAATATATTGTGCTTTATATTTTCTTAATAGGATATGAAGCGTTTAGAGATCCTAATAGAGGCTCATGGTTTATGCAGATGTTAATTGATGTATTAATGAAAAGAGCATGGAATACTGATTTACAAGTCATGTTAAATGATGTAAGTCTTCACGAGTCATTTTTCTCCTTGAAAAATGAATTAAATTTAATTCTGTAAACTGTTAGTGTGAATAATTTTTAATGAAGATTAAGTATTTGTGAAACAATTCCAGATCCAATTTTTAAATTTTTGTTCTGTTATCATATCAATATAATTATAAAAAAAAAACCATTTTCTTAAACTTCAATTTGGAATATCTGAAGTTCTATGCATCATATGAAATTGAGATATTGTTAGAATCAGAATTAGATAAGATTTTTAGAAATACAAAATCTAAAAGAAATGCTAGGATATCATTTAATGAAATAAGTGAGAAAATATATTTTTTTAATTTTTAGCAAAATTTGGATTTTTGGTTCATGCTAGGATATCATTTAATGAAATAAGTGAGAAAATATATTTTTTTAATTTTTAGCAAACTTAAATGGATTTTTGATTCAACTGGATTATATTGTTAGATAATGCATAAGATCAACTTTAAATAAGACCTAAATGAGTTTTTTTTCTGTTGAGTAGAAGTTGAAATATAAAGAGTGGGACATTTATTTTGGGACATGCTGTATAGTACAGTTAATATAAGTCTGAACTATTTTAATAAATATAGAATCCTCCAACTATGGAGGTTACATTCCTGCAAAACACTGCAGTTTGTGAAGTTAACTTTCTATGAGAAATGTAGAGTTAGGGGAATCAATAAGAAAGTCAAACATTTGCAGTAGTTTTTATTCCACACAATACTCTTTAAATTCAAATAAAACACTTGATAATCTTGAAATCTATAGAAAACTATTTACATACATTAAAATTAAAATAATTTGATTGAAATAGATGTCTAGACATCTTTTTCTTTTTTTCTTTTGTATGATAAGCTTGGTGGCTAAATTTTGATTGCCCCTTTTCACTCAGAGTACTAAGGAAGCCGTTTTGGGCCAAAATTAAATGCAAAATGTAGAAAAAGCAAAGAATCTTTCCAACTTAACCTACATGATGACATGTGTGAGTGTAACCCTGTATAGAGGGAACACCAGCACTGATGTCTAGACATCAGTGCTGGTGTATGGGTGACAGCTACTATCAGGTGATTGCTTTAAGTAGTTCAGAAGAGATGTCTGCTTCATTTTTTTTTCTGAAACTCTTTTTGTAAGTGTTTATTGAGCCAACAAATCTTCCAAACCCCATTTTAATTTTAAACTCTGCTTCATGTTGGGATCAATTTCAAAAAAAAATTCTATGAGATTATTTGCCATTAGTAGTCTTTTGTTTAGGTTAGGAGGAGTTATTTTACTCTGTGTTTGTTCTTTTTGTTGTCATCCTCTTCCTCACTAGATCTGATTAGTTCCTGCAATTCCTCGTTCTGCAACTGCACCAGTTTCTGTGCATCATCATTATTTTATGTCTGCCAAACCTTCACCACCCATATGTTTTGCAAAATCCACTATCTCCTTCATCTCTGGGAGTTTGTTGGGCAAATTCATTCACACACACCTTCCATAGCTCAACCAACGGGCATTCAGAGTTTGACTGCTTTACTTCATTAAATGAGTCTTTAATGATGGTGATGAAGTTGGCAATGTTGAACTGTTCCAGCAATTTATGACTGTCAGATGAATCATTTTCAATAGCTTCCAGTACCTGTTAAGCATGCAATGTGTACAATATTGTTTGAATGTTTCTGTAATTCCTTGGTCTATTTGTTATAGGAGTGAAGTAATATTTGGAGGTAGAAATACAACTTCAACATTTGGGCAAACTGAAATGCCTCTGTGTGATCTGGACCCTAGATTATCTTGGATAATGTTTTCATTGCCCAAGATCAACAACAGTTTTCCTTGAAGACAAAGCTTTTTCTGGATAGATACCGTTTAACATCATGAAGTAATTATTCAGCCAATGCATTGTTGATATGACTGTTTTGCATGCCAAAACAATTGAAGAAGACATTTGTTTTTATCTTTCAAGGCACATAGATTGAGCAAACAAGAGACTAACATTAGTTTCACTATACAGTTATTATGCACTTGCTGCATTAGCACACAAGATCATGGTGACATGTTCTTTCACAGCCTTGAATCCTGGTGTAAAGCATTTAGCTTTGGAGATGCAAGTCCTGCTGGATATGGCTTCCAATAGAAACCTGTTTTGTCTGCATCTAATACTTGTTCAGACAGGTATCCTTTCAATTATGTTTTTTAATTGTTCTGTATAAGTCTTTGCAGCATTATGGTCAACTGAGACTGTTTCTTCAACTATCTTTGTTATTCATAACATTATTATGATGAAGGAATGGATGGATGATTATAATGATGGAGGAAATGCACAAACCATCCCTTACTAGCTTTAAATTTAGACTGACCAGAACTCTGCCTCACTTGTTCATATATTCTTAGCACTTTTTCACATATCACTGAACTACTTAAAGGAACTTTTTATGTTTGGTCCTCAGTAAAAGAAGTAAATTAACCAACCAAGTTGTAAAAATAAAAGCATTGAAGTAAACTAACAACGCCTGTCATACTCACAGATCAATTAAGTGATCGATTTTCTGTTGAGTCAAATAACTGTAATTCTTGCTTCACAACTTGCTCAAGCTAACTCAGGCTAGTTGAACAACGTAGGACCTTTGTCTTTCAGTGAATCACTTTTTTTAACTTTTCGTTTAACATCATTTGCTTCTCTTCCAAATTTCCCATGTTCTCTTCTTCACAAGTTAAGTAGACAAGTCACTCTTTTGAATTACCTACTTAACATTTTAATAATAATTTAATTTAAAATAATTCAAATTTTACATTGACTTCATAAAAAGGAAAAGAAGTAAATTAACCAACCAAGTTGTAAAAATAAAAGCATTGAAGTAAACTAACAACACCTGTCATACTCACAGATCAATTAGGTATAATCCATGATCAAAAGTGAGTGCAACTCTGTTAGTAAACTACGCCTACATGTTTTTCCATATTGCCAATTATCAAATTCTTTGATAAATAACTCTTGTACAGTCTTCGGGATTATATTTAATTATATTTTTTAATTTTTTGTATCTGCGCGTTAGTACCCGGGAATTCCCGGGAACCAGCTATAATTCCCAGAAATACAAAAAGTGTGAAAAATCTTACCATTTCCCGGGATCCTGGGTTCCCAGGAAAGAAACACTAGTCGGGACTAAGCAATTTTGTCCCAATTAAACGAAGTAATAATAAATTCTAAAATAAAATATGTAATTCGTAGGCAAATAAAAAATAATAATTAGGTACCTATTTTAATGACTTATTAAAATAGACTTATTAGTTTTTACCAATCTCCTCTGACTTCTACTTCAAAACTGGGACACTGATATTCACGCCTCACCCACTAACAACAGAAATCAATTGATCTAATGCTTCTTCGACTTCGGATCCTTTCCATCACGCTTTCTTTTGAATGTTCCTGGAATTTCTTTCTGTAATACCCGTTCCTCACGCAGCTGATTTTCTTGTTGTAGAAAACGCGGTATGGTAGATTTTGGTACATCTGTTATATCAGGAGTCTGTGAAAAATACTTAGCAAAAACTAAATTTTTGTTGTGAGTATAATAATTTGGCCACCCACTGAAAATGGATAGGATGGCTTTTAATTTTATCCAGCAAAGCAATTTTACTTGAAAGTGTGAAATCATTTCTCAGTACGTTCCTCACGCAGCTGATTTTCTTGTTGTAGAAAACGCGGTATGGTAGATTTTGGTACACCTGTTATATCAGGAGTCTGTGATAGCTTGTATTAAATGGATGGCTTTTAATTTTATCCAGCAAAGCAATTTTACTTGAAAGTGTGAAATCATTTCTCAGTATCTTAGCAAAGATTTAAAAATTTTAAATAAAATCGACACTGTAAATGAATATCGCTAGATACAGTAACGGTAGACTCTTAAGTAGACGCACACTTGCCAGACTCACGACAATAGATAACTGATTCTCATCATGCTTAGTGTTGCCGAATACAATATTGTTATGTATTATTTATCAATGATGATATTTACTTATAATTTTACAAAAGAATGGATGATAAAGATACTGTCGCCGCACTAATCTCACATACACATCGTCGACAGACTGTCGACGATGTGTATGTAATAAGACGATAAGAAATTACCCGCTCCTTTGTGTTATTCTGTATTGTCTTGTAGAAAGGTTTAACATGAAAAATTACCGGTACAGTAAAATGTTGTTATATTTTTTATATAAGGAATCTTTTAAGAAAGCACATAACAAGTATTAATATTTATATAAGGATGTTTTTAAAGAAAGCAAGCAACAAGTATTAGTATATTAAAATGTTGTTTTAATTTTTATATAATGTGCTTTTTAATAAAGCACAGAAGTATTAGTGCATATTTATATAAGGATTTTTTTAAGAAAGCACATAATAAGTATTAGTGTACGTAGTGTTTCAAATGTTATAATTTTTATAAAAGAAATTTTTTAAGAAAGCACACAAGTGTTAGTGTATGTAGTGTTGTTATACTTTCGAAAAATCCCTAAAATATATCAAAAATTGAAAATTCCTTTTTGCTACTGTTCCAATTAGGCGAAAAGTTGTCCCAATTAAGCGTTTAAATTATGTATTAGTTTATTAGCTTGGTTTCTGTCCGGTTTAACCTGAAAAATTACCGGTACAGTAAAATGTTGTTATATTTTTTATATAAGGAATTTTTTAAGAAAGCACATAATGTTGCCATACTTTGGAAAAATCCCTAAAATATATCAAAAATTGAAAATTCCTTTGCTGCTACTGTTCCAATTAAGCGGAATGTTGTCCCAATTAAGCGTTTAAATTATGTATTAGTTTATTAGTTTGGTTTCTGTTCTTTGAGATTTGTCCCAATTACATGACTGTCCCAATTAAGCCGAATCCACTGTATTTGAAAATGAATTATTCAAAACTACAAATAATATTTCATTGATGGCGTGACTTATTAAAATTACATATGGTGAGGCGGGCCGCCAACAAATCAATGGAGGGCCTCAGTTTGTGCAACCCCCTCTTTAAACAAATGATAAATTCTGTTAAAAAAACATAAATATGCTTCTGCTTTCATTGATGGCGTGACTTATTAAAATTACATATGGTGAGGCGGGCCGCCAACAAATCAACGGAGGGCCTCAGTTTGTGCATCCCTGCTTTAAACGAATGATAAATTCTGTTACAAAAAACATAAATATGCTTCTCCCCATCATGATATAGTAACTTCCGATCTTATATATATAAGTAAAATTAAATTTTACACCCAAAGTCGCAGTCGGGGAACAGATGAACAGAATAGTTGATTATAAGTCATTGGTTTTGCATCGATCGACTGTTCTGCATATAGTTTAAATAGATTTGTAAAAAGTTTAAATGTATTAGCAAATGGATTAAATAAATATGCAAATTGTTTAAATCAATTTGCAAAAGATTTAAATAAAATATGCAAATGCTAAATAAGGGAATCCAAAAACACTGTCTTGCTGTTAAAGTGAAGATATCACATGCTTTTGCAAATCCATTAAGAGGTGTAAGAATATTGAAATATACAGAAAAATATTGTTATTTTTTATAATTTGTCACATTAAATTCATTAACGTCGCAGTAGTCGCAGATTATTTAAAAAAATACATTTTCTGATAATCAATATGATACTGCAGTGTCACTCTTAAGGGCTTCAGATAATTTATAATTTGCTCTTTCTAGTTATTCTGAACATTCTACAATTAATATTTATAAAGAAATATGTTTTTAAATAATAGATCAAAACATCATTAATAATAACACAATTAATATTTATAAAGAAATATGTTTTTAAATAATAGATCAAAACATCATTATTAATAAAGAAATTTCATCTAATAATTATGTTAAATTTTGAAATAATTGAATAACTTTTTGAAAATTATTTATTGATTACCCATATATTCCAATTTTTATTGCTAATCTAGCTGCAACGAGTTTACTAGTTTATATTAAATTTTGAACGACACAAAAAAGACTTCCATATTCTCTGCGATAATGAAATAATAATTTCGGAAGGATAATTCAGAAGAACCATACCAAATAATATACTTTATGATAAAATTATAATAATAGCAGTTTGTGTTATTATATTTTAATACTTTATTGTAATAAAATTCAACAAAGTAGATCGTATAAATAAAGTAAAGTAAAATAATTACATTTTTAAACTCAAAAACATCTGCTGATCTATTTATGTCCACATTTTATAAATTCATTTTGATGTTTACCTAGAATTTAGTGGTTAATAATGACTTTGATGCCATCAAAATCCTTTTCATAAACTTTAATTGTATAATGTCACAACTTAAAGCAAATTTCTATATTTTTGAAATATTGTTTATGCAAAATATAACAAATCAGTTATTTTTGTTCATAAAAAATTGCAAAAGCTGCTTTCTTTACTTTATATCTATATATAATTTATAAAATAGAAGTCGTGTATGAATGATTTTTTCATGTAATATCTAAAGGAGATCTTTATAAATATGATACAAAATATTGTACAGGATCAGTATTGTCATATTCGTACATCACTTCTTCTTCTCTGGCTCTATCATAAAGCCCTTACAGACAAATTTTCCTTCTGTTCATGACATTAAATATCGATAAAGAGAGTTAAGCCTTAAAGTAAGACAAAAAGACTCTTTGCTTACTTTATCTCTAAGTAATTTTATACATCACGTTGCAAGTCTTTACACCATACTGTTTTTCTTGTTAAACTTAATGTAATGCTGAATATACGAATCAAACTAGTAAGTAATAACAAATTAATAGAAGTGACATTTATGTTTAAGATTTGAACATTAAATGTTCCTTATTTGTTCACATTTAGCCAAATTTTTTTAAAATTTGGCTAAATGTTCAATGAATCAAACTAGATCTATTTGGAACATTATAATGTGAGAGGCTACTTCAAACGAATATTCGAAGTAGCCCTTCACGTTAATAGGAACACTTTTTGACCCCCTTCCTCTTTTTGATTTTCTTCAACAATATATTCTTTAGCTGGACCCGATTGTGGTGTCATAAATTAGACAACTCATTTCTTTCTACTTAAAACTTTATTTTAGATTTCACGTAAAAATAAAACATGTAATGTATTTAAAATTCCAGAAAATAAGATATACACTGATATCATATTTTCTTATATTCATTAATCAAATAATTCTTCAAATAATTAGATACATACATACATACTTCTAATTGTATTACATTATAATCTTTATTTCTCGAGCAACATTTAACATTTTTTAACATTTTTTTTCAAAATATATAGCGATAGAAATGCAAAACTATAAACACAATATATATATATAACATGAGAGGCAGTGATTCAGGTTCCCCGAACTCTCTCATTGCTCGACTGAGAGTTGGAAGAAGGCGTAGAAAGTATAAGGTTGTTTCTATGCAAAAAAAGAAACTATTTGATCAAATTGTATGAAGAAAATTATTCCTTAAAAGAGGCGGCATCAAAATCAGTTATTCTTTTCCCTGTATTCCATTTTATAACTATATAGAAACTACAGAAGGAATAATTTGGAGGTGCTGGAGGACGAGGAATGGACCACGAGGGAAAAGGCCGAAATAACTTAACCCCGATGTCCATCGCCTAATATATATAATGAGCAATTGAGAAAAAGCCTGCCGTAAAAAATAATTGAAAATAGCCTATTTCGTTGTGTGGTCTATTCAGAATTGAAATCCGAATACCAGAATTTTGCACAGTAAATGGAAAATGTCGCAAATTTGATTGTGGTTTCATAAATTAGACAACTCATTTCTTTTTACTTAAAACTTTATTTTCGATTTCACGTAAAAATAAAACATGTAATGTATTTAAAATTCCAGAAAATAAGATATACACTGAATTCTTCAAATAATTCGATACATACATACATACTTCTAATTGTATTACATTATAGTCTTTATTTCTCGAGCAACATTTAACATTTTTTTTTCAAAATATTTAGCAATAGAAATGCAAAACTATAAACATTTTTATAAAATAAATTCACGGTTAACATGACTTCCTCCTTACCTATGTCAGTTTTCGAGGGAAAAGGCCGATATTACTTAACCCTGATGTCCATCGCCTAATATATATAAGGAGCAGTTGAGAAAGAGCCCAGAATTACTCTTATGAAATCAGAGAGAAGCTTCTTGAACACGACATTAAAGTAAGTGTCTTCTATAAGAAATGTTCTATACAGTATATATTACTTCCTAGGATTGTGCCAATTACGTTATGGACATGTTTCTTTTGTTACCAGTCGCATCTACTATCCAACCACTGCACTAAATTTAATATATATAATAATATATAATTTTCTCATTAAAACTTGTATTAATTTGAAAATAAATTTATTTTCTTATATCAATATTATACTCGTTTATTCACTACTCTTTCTCATGGTTTTACTGCTTTGAAGAATCCAGGATCAAATCTGGATGATTTTAATACTAGGAGTATCCTTATTCCATTGCTTGCTATTGCTATCAAAATCATCATTATTGGTCATTTTTGGTTTAACATTTTTTTGATCTATAATGTTATCCTTTTTTAAAGTGTTTGTAGCCGAAAGTTTGAATACGTGCAAAAGGTTTAAATCAATTTGCAAAAAGATTAAATATATTTGCAAAAACTTTAAATCAATTCGCGAAAGGATTAAATGATTTTGCAAAAGGTTGAAATAAATTTGAGAATGCTATATAATAACACACAAAGAAATAATATATGTACAGAAGGTTGTATTTTATTATCAAGTCAGTTTTCTGTACATTATAATATTCCGGTGCCCCGAACATTAAAACATGATCTCTATAATCTCTATTTCTGTAACTTATAAATATACATTATATATGTATTCATGTAGACATGTATATTTTTTATTTAATACCTGAAAAAGATATTTACGTTTATGATACTGAATCTTGTTTAGCATTAATTGGGGCATATTCTCACTTCATACTAGTTTAAACGGAATTTTATGTTCAATTTAATAAATGAATTAAATCTGTCTTTTATGCGTAATTACGATAGTGATGTATTACATATATCAAACAAAAATTACGTATACTCTATTTAATTATAAAATACTACTTATTTTAACACATAAAAAAATTACGTATTGGAAAACATTATTTTATTGCCAGTCCTCTTTTATTCTGCTGATCCTGACATCACCAATATATATTTATTCATAAATGGCGAGACAATACTAAATAATATTTAAATTTACACAAAACAATATTATATGCAAAATTATTTGTTTGTTGTTATTTAAATCAGATTTTCATTTCATTTCAGATTTTATTTAAATGTTAGATGATTTTTTCGAAATTATCCATATAACGAATAATGAAGAAATTAATCGGTAAAACAAATTTATCACACTGATTTAAATAATAAATTTACGTTTGGCATAAAAGCAAATTTCTTTATTTATATTGCAATTACCAATTATTTACAGTGGATGACAGGATATCCATATTTCAGTAAGAGTGGATAATAAAATGAATTCTGCCATCTGCATTCTGTATCCTGATTGGTCGGTTTCTTATTATTATTTCCTTGTCATTGGCTGATAACATTCGCCTATTGGTAGATTTATTAACTATTAAAATAATTGCTGTTGTGGGTGTACCCTTTGTGTGCTATATAAACAATAATTTCATTGTCTAAAGTCAACAATTCCTTTTGCCTGTTTTCCCAGAAAATTCCCTAAAACGGTTCAAAATGAATTATTTGGTAATGATTAGTTTTGCATTTCTCTTAATGACAGGTAAGATTTACATATTCTTAGTATGTCTTATGAATATTGTATATGAAAGCATGAACTGTTTGTTTGCAGAAATATTCCGTTATTGTAAAATATTAAGGAATAGTAATTTCGATGCTTATAGGCTAAAGACCTTAAAATAAATTTTCACAAATCCGATTTTATAAAGAATCAATGCCATATTGATAATGTAAAAACTTTCTTTTAATTCAATCGAGAATTATGTTTGAAAATATTTCCAAACAATCCAAGAACAAAAGAAATAATAATTTTATATTAACAATTTATCTTGGCATATAAAATCGAATGTATGTTTTAAGGGGTATAAAATTCCTTCCGGTATCGTAATGAAAATATTAATTATTTGATGTTTTCTAGTTTTTGAGAATTTTATTTAGAGTTACTTTTTTTCTGACTACAGGTGTGGAGAGTGTTCGTGATGCTTATATTGCCCAAAACTATAACTGTTTATACCATTGTGCTAGAGATGCATATTGCAACGAGTTATGTACCAAGAACGGCGCAAAGAGCGGCTCGTGCCCATATTTAGGTGAACACAAATTTGCCTGCTATTGCAAAGACTTACCCGATAATGTACCGATTAGAGTACCAGGAAAATGCCACCGCCGATAAATCTGTACAGCAAAACACAAAGAATGTATCCTAAGATGAACTGTTAATAAATATAAGTAATAAAATTGCATTTTCAATGATTTTATTCAATATATATTTATATGTTAGAAAGGAAGTCGTCATAATTTTCATTATCCTCTTTTGTTTAAAGAAAATAAACAGAACCTCGCTATGTAAAGAAAATTAGAGAATTTAAAATTTTGGTATACAAATATAAAATCATAGTTAAATGGTAATTACTCCACGCTTTAATTGAATTTGAAAATTTTTTTTGCATGAGAATACACTCCCATGTACGGTTTTCTGTACGTGAATCATACATTTTAGTTAAGATGCCATATTGCACATGAGATACGTATATCTGATTGCGTCCTCTTTAGCAGCCTATCACAATCTGGCCAACAGGTGATGGTGTCAACCAAAAATCTGAAGAATGAAGTTCAACTGGCATAACTACTACTGAAATTCTTAAAAAACCAGAGGGGAGAGGATGAACCCGTTATTGAACTCGGATCTTCCAAGGTGTTAAAATAATACTCCGTAACTGGAAACAATTACTCACTTTCTCATGAAAAATATCCAAAGAGATAGTTTTGTTTATACAACCATATTAATCTTGCAGTAGACTGAATTAAAGATATTGTTATTGGATACATATCGTACGTACATTATACTATATACCAGCATACGATAAACATCTTAACGATTATACCATTGGTTCTCAACCACTGTGCGCGGCACACTAGTGTGCCGCCAAACCTTCGAATGTGTGCTGCTAAAAATTAAGAATGAATTGTATTTATGTAATTGTATGAATCATACAGTATATATTAATAGTGAAACGTGGTTGGCTAGATATCCTTTTTGCAGTCGAATCACTGCACCGATTCCTATATATAGGGTATCGTTAGAAAAATCTCACCCTCGAATTTCTGCGACAGCCAAAATTTTTTGCCGTTATTCTAGTTTTAAAAGCTAAGGAATAAAAATTAAGTTAAAATTATAGTTTCTCTAAAAAGAAAAATTCCGCAAAATGTGGGGCTATAACTTAATAAGGGTCGCCATTTAATGGTCCCGTATACCAATATGTCTGTAATTTGAATGTAACAAATAAGAATAAATACAATAATCTGTTAATAAAAATTTGTTGTTAAATCTAAATTATTATTTAAAATACTTAGGTGTGCCGCCAAATTTTAAAATTTTAAAAAATGTGTTCCTCAACAGAAAAAAGATTGAGATCCACTAAATTATACAAATTCGGATATCATATTAGGTCATCCCATAATTAATGTCGGTTTTTAATATTCTGTACTGTTTAAAAGTGCCTTAATTTGAATTTTTAAAGCTTTCACAAAGTAGAAAGAGTTGGTGTCGATTCAAATGGAGAATATATATTTGATTAAATTATCAAACAATATCTTTCTTTTATATCCTTTCAAACCTTAATGTTATAATCAACATTACTTTTGGGATGACGCGATATATACTCTATTATATTATTGATTATAAGTATTACATATATAATTATTATGTTGAAAGATTATGTTTTCAATAATTGAATTTCTCATTTTTCAATTTATCAATATATACAGAATGATTCACATAACCTGATTATATTCACATAATAATAAACAACAGACCAATCTGGATACAGAATGCAGATGGCACAAGTCGTTTTATTATCGACTCTTACTGAAAATGGATATCCCTATCATCGACAGTTAATAATTGCTAAATGCAATTACAAATAAAGAAATTTACTTTTATGCCAAATGTAAATTTATTAATTAAATCAATGTGATAAAATTGTTCTACCGATTAATTTCTTTAATATATGTGTGGATAATTGTCAACAAAACTTCCAACATAAAAAAATCTGAAATAAAACGAAGATTTGCTTTAAAATTACCACAAACGGATAATTTTGCATATAATATTGTCTTGTGTATATTTAAATATCATTTAGTATTGTCACGCCATCTTCGAATAACATTCATTAATGACGTCAGGATGAGTAAGATCGAGAAGGACTGGCAATAAAATGGAGTTTTCCGAATACGTAATTTCTTTTTGTGATAAATTAAATACCATTTAATAATTACAGCAAATGTAATTATCGCACCATCGTTATTACTCATAAGGAAGAGATTTGTTTGTTAAATTGAATATAAAATTCTCTTTAAATAAAAAAAAAATCTGATAAAACAGTATGAAGTGAGAATACGCCGCAATAATGCAGAACAAGTTTGAATATCATAAACATACATATCTTTTTCAGATTTTAAATAAAAAATACACAATTCTGCATTGTTACTGTATAATAATAAGTTATAGAAACAGCGGTCATAGAGATCGTGTTTTAATGTTCGGGGGACCCGAACACAATAATGTGCTGAAAGGACTGGCTTGATATTAAAATACAGCTTTCTTTCATATAGTAAGACCCCGAACACAATAATGTGCTGAAAGGACTGGCTTGATATTAAAATACAGCTTTCTTTCATACATTTCCCGTTTAACGCTATTTCAATATAACGCGTTTTTTCCGAATTCTATATTTTTTATTGATTCACGTTGTCGCGGTTTTTCAAACCGTTATGCTCACATAAATCTGAAATCGCACTAATTTGTTTCCTTGATACTCCTTTGCCTTCTCGCAATGCGTTTGATATCAGTTCAGCGCAGTACATATATTAAAATATAATAACACAAACTGCAATTATTATTATTTTATCATAAAGTATAGGATTTGGTATGGTTCTTCTGAATGATCCTTCCTAAATTATTATTTCATTATAGCAGAGAATATGGAAGTCTTTTTTGTGTCGTTCAAAATTTAATATAAACTAGTAAACTCCTTGCAGCGAGATTAGCAATAAAAATTGCAATATATGGGTAATCAATGAATAATTTTCAAAATTATTACGGAAATTATGGATCAGTTTATACAAAATGACTCAAATTTTGATAGAAGTTCAAAAAGCAAGACGAAGTGTTAATGTAAAGAGTTGACTGCTAAACGAAAGAGGAAAATGGCAAACGATTTTTCGTTATGTGATTCTTAACGAAAAAAAAAATTTAATATAAACTAGTAAACTCGTTGCAGCTAGATTAGCAATAAAAATTGGAATATATGGGTAATCAATAAATAATTTTCAAAAATATTACGGAAATTATGGATCAGTTTATACAAAATGACTCAAATTTTGATAGAAGTTCAAAAGGCAAGACGAAGTATCAATATAGAGAGTTGACTGCTAAACGAAAGAGGAAAATGGCAAACGATTTTTCGTTAGGTGATTCTTAACGAAAAAAAAAATATATTAAATGAGGAAGAACCTTCCTCATCACAATCAAATTATGTTTTTGAATATTTTTTTACTTTAATGGATGATTTATGAATACAATTCGATATTAGCAATAAAAAAATGTCTATAGTTAATGTAATTCAATAGTAAAAAAAAACAACATGTTACAAATAAAAGAGGTACGTATATTTTTTTATTCACTGTCCCGATTCACCTATTCCCAGTATTTACGTGTTAAGTCGACCTCTTCAACGCTGTTTCGTTTAGCGCTTGGTTGTTTTTTTTGGAACGTATTCCCGCTTTAAACGGATTCTTACTGTATATTATTTTTTTGTGCGTTATTATACAGTATAAGAGAATCCAAAAATCCCGTTTCGCTGTTAAAATGAAGATATAACATGCTTATTATGAAAAGTGACGAAGATAATGAGGAAGTCATGTCAACCGTGAATTTATTTTATCAAAATTTTTAGAGTTTTGCATTTTTATCGCTAAATGTTTTTAAATACATTGTTTAGCTTATTGTTCGAGAACTAATCACTTTAATGTAATAGATTTAGAATTATGTTTATTATAAAATGTAAGACATATATACTATCTAGTTTTACGGCATATCCAATTGTGTAAAGATATATTTAGTTAACGGATATACCTAATAAAGTATGACATCAGTGTAAATGTTATTTTCTGGAATTTTAAATAGAACACTTATTTTATTCTTAAGTGAAATCGAAGATAATCCTTAAGATAGACGGGAAATAATATTTTTATTCTATCACACCACAGCGGACCGAGATATTGTGTCAGAAAATGATAGAGAGGAAGGGGTCAAAAAGTGTTGTTATTAGACAACTTACAATAGACAACTTAGAATTTTTGTCTGAAATAGCCTCTTACCTTTAATAATGATGCATATAGTACTGGTTTGACTTATAAAATCAGCATTAGTTAAGTTTAACAGAAAATAGTATAATGAAAAGATATGCAATGTGATGTTGAATAAAACGCTATAGAAATAAAATAGGAAAGAGTGTTTTTGGTCTTACTGAATGCTTGACTCTCTTTATAGGTATTTAATGTTATGAAGCAGAAGGAAAATTTGACTGTGGAGGTTTTATGAAGAGGCTAAAGAGAAATTGTGATGTAGTACTATGATCATACTGACCCTAAACAATATATCGTATAATATTCATAGAGCTCTCATTCAGATACTACATGAGAAAGGCACATAAATACATGACCTCTATTTTATAATTATATACAGATATAACCTGAAGAAAGCAGAATTTAAAAACTTTTATCAATAAAAATAAACAGAATTATTATATTTTGTTTAAAAATATATTTTAAAAGTTGAAACATATTTATTCTGAATTAAATCGAAATAATGCTTTTATTTTTGTTAATAATGCTATTAAATATTTAATTTTTATGATGAAAATCTGGTTTAAGTTATGATATTATACAATTAAAGTTTACAGAAAGGATTTTGATGGCATCAAAGTCATTATTAACAACTAAATACTAAGAAAACTTCAAAATTACTTTATAAAATTTAAGAGATAAATGGATCTGCAGATGTTGTTTGAGTTTAAAAATATAATTATTTTATTCTTCAAAGCAGTAAAACCATGAGAAAGAGTAGTGAATAAACGAATATAATATTGATATAAGAAAATAAATTTATTTTCAAATTAATACAAGT
>AYEL01057555.1:0-15336 GCA_000484575.1 Olivierus martensii | reverse complement strand
TATTAAAATGTTATAAATTGATTTTTACTTTTTTATCAGATGCCTTTTTAATCATTAACTGATTTTCTAATTCTTCTTCATGTTGCTGTTGCATTTGTCTTTTAGTAATTTCTAGTTCTTTTAGTAATCTTTCATACTTCTGACGATAGATAGAACTTGCTGCAAAGAGAAATTTTCAAAAATTAATATTAAATTCTAAAAAAATTGTTTTAAATGTATTTCAGCTTCTTTATTTTTGTTGCATGCTTGAGTTCTGATAATTAATTTGAACTGAATAGAAGAAAACCTAGAAGCAATTCAGCATAAATTTTACATGAGTTTTAAAATTTGAAAACAAACTGATCTGTTATATTAAGTATAGATAACAAATATTATTGTTCAAAAGTTACAAGTATTATCAAAAAAAAAAAACAGTAACTTTGTGTGACTTTCATTGCAATGGAATTAGTTGATTTGATTTTTTCGAAATCATTATTCTACAATGATCTGGAATGATTGATGTTTTCACTGAATGAAAACCTGACATGTTTAACTGAATAATGAAATCAAAATTTAACTGAATTTAGAAACAATATAAACATGGTAGACTGTAAGAAAAGTAGGAAGTTAAAGATGATTCTATTTGAGAAATTAGCCTTAATATTATTTTTAGATGAGTGTAATGTGAGATAATAAACAGTCAGTCAATATTGCAAAAGGAAAAAGTTTTTTAATTTGCAATGATGACTGACTGTTTATTACATCTCCTATTACATTCAGATAAAGAGACTATTAGGCTCATTTCTCAAATAGAGCCATCCTCAATTCCATGAATTTAGTTATTAAACAGGAAAAAATTGAAATTATTTATCTAAGATAAACAACTTCAATTTTTTTTTCCAATTTTCTATTCAATTTTTCATTAAAGTAATTCAACTTTATTTGAACTGCTTTAATGAAAAAGCAATTTCACAATTTATATAAAAACTTTGATAATAATAATATTTTTAAAAATCATTAAATTTAATATATAATAGACTGCATTTTATACATGTCTCAACAATTGTTTTTCTTTAAGGGAAGTTATTTTTATTATTGATTTAGAACACATGATAATTATATTTGCACCTTCCTTGCAATAGATTAAATATACAATACATAATATTATTTTTAATTTTATTATATTTACATAAATTCAATTTACATAATACTTCCAGGAATGCAAGTCTTATGTAAATTTGAGCTGTTTGTTGTTTGAAAAACATTTATATAGGAATTATCATAATAATGAATTTTAAAGAAATATTATTGAAAACATTTTAAATTGTTTAAAACACATTATTTGTTTGGATTAAAGTAAACAAATAATGTTTTAAACAATTAATAAAAGTAACATTTAAAATCAATTTAATGAAACAGATATGTAGAATATTTATGAACACAGTAAATATATTCAACCTGCTTCTTTCTAAAACCAATTAATGCTATCATATCACTTAATGCTGAAAATAATATTTTTATTTTCTATAAAAAAAAATTACATTCTGCATTAAGTGCTGCTATAATGTTAATTATTTATGAGCATTTTAGCATTATAAATATAAAAATATGTTAGATGGAAAAATATACAAACTATATTGAATTTTAAATTGTAGAATGTTATAAAGTGAATAGAATTCAACGAGATTCAATTTGCATAATTATGTTAAACTTCTTTTAAATCATATATTAAAATACATCATAAGAAAAGGATTAAACAAAAAAACATCTTTTAAGTATTAAATGACAAAACACGATAATAAGAGTTATTTTTAGAAAATTAATTTTCCAGATGCTAATATAGATTATTATTACTTTAATTAAGAACAAACTAAATCATCAAAAAAAAGATAATCAAATAAAAAAATATACATATTAACAAAATATTAAACCACTAAATAGCATTGAATAGAAACAATTAAGTAAAGATTTAAAAATATACATTTTTAAGAATAACTAAATTTATAATTTCTAAAATCCTATGTTCTATGATTTAATTAGATCAGTAAAAATATTTAAGTTATATTTAAAATTTTTTCAATATATCAGAGTACCGGTATTTTCTTTTTATATTCATAAAACATTTATAAATATAAAAAATTACATTTACGAATATTTTATAGAGTTATATATTTATATAAATTATTCATTTAATATATCATTTTTATATATAACATAAAATCTTTATTATGAATTATGTTCATGATTATTGTTAATAGATATTTTTAAATTGTGAAAAATCTAATTAAAAATTGTAATGAAGAATAGCATTATTGTCTTTTGTTAGTAAGAACTGAGCATGATGAAATTTGAATCTATCCCAAACAAGGAAGTAAATGTATCATGTGTTGGCACACAGATGTTTTTAGTAATTACAAGCTAAAAGAGAAAACATCTTACCAGAAATGAATTCAAATAAATTATCATTTTTAAGTAATTAGCATATTTATATAAAATAATTCAAAAATAAAAACATTTATAATTTACAAGTTTTATTAAAATTTATCAAAAATAATGTATTCTATAATGATTAATTATTTTAACTGCAGTATATAAACTTAAATATAAAAAATGTTAAGAATTAAATTTATTAATAATTAAAACTAATCTGAATTAATTTATCTTTATAATTTTCCTATTTAGGTTTTAATTGGTTTTTTGATAAAATGTTCCTGCTGTAAAATGTATTTTTTTCTTATGTGAATTAAATGATTTATTTCTTTAATTAAATAATTCAATTTTTTAATATAAAAAGTTGTTATACTTTATCAAGATTTTAAATTAATTTTTTAATGTATTGTTTTACTATAAAATTTGGCTAATTTAAAAATTCTACAATATATAAAATATCAAAAAATTATTTAATATATATTTTGATGAGCAATTAAAAAACAATACTGAAATTTATAAAATTTTTATCTTTGAATAAAAGCTAAAAATGATATAAATTTTATTATTGTTATTTCAATTGGTTAACAGCTTTTTTAATTTAAAAAAATTTTTTTAAATTAAATAGTGTAAATTAATTCACATAAGATATCTAAACTTAAGTAAATAAAATATCTGCATCATAATTCAACTTTCAAATATCAGCAATAGATACTGTTCTGAAAATTTTTCATACTAGATGGCATAATCTATCTGAATTTTTAACTACCACTATAGGTTCTATATTTAAACATCATCATTTATTAATGATAATAGTAATTTTATTTATATATCATATTGTAATACTATCCAAAATAATAATTTAAAAATCTACTAAAAAATTTAAAAAAGAAAATATTACAATTTTAAAACTTTAAATCTATTTATTATCCAATACATTCATAATTTTTTTATATTTTTTAAAGGGTAAATTTATTATTATTTTAAATCAGGACTTTAATTAAATAATTAAAATAATTTATTTTAATATCTAAATGAATGATGCACAACATAACTTTTAAGAATGATCTTGTATGTTAGAGCATCCTAAACCAGAGTAAATCTTATTTGAAATTGTTCTCAACTTATAGTGGAATATCAGTAAATTAAAATTCCTTTGTACAATGAAAATATTTTTGATTTTTTTCAAATCAAATAACATAAAATGCAAGTTCGGATATGTAATTAATAGATATAGCCAGGGCCGGATTTACCAATAGGCCGAGTCCTAGGGCCCCGCAATTCTAGGGGCCCCAAAACTATCAATCAGTTTTCAACTTTTATAAACTTTTAATAAGAAAAAATGGGTTTTTATTAAAGTACTAGATAGTAAAATTTTGAAGGTTCCTTATAAGTTATAAGGAGCCTTTAAAATTAGACGTAGCTGATTTGAATTTTTAGGAGCCCCAAAGCCTTGATCGTCCTAGGCCCCCTAAAAATGCAAATCCAACTCTGGATATAGCCAAACCCCAGTTTAAGTCATTTTGGTTTATATTTTTTCCCAATGTTGCATCATAAAATAATTAAGACAACATTTCACTTTGAGTCATAAAATTCTGCATTTGCACTATTCTAGGTATAAGTTTTCCTTTGATAACACAACAGTTCACATTATCTGATTTAATTACTGCTCCCAATATATTTGTGCATATGTACTTCTGGTACTACAATATATAAATACACACAAAATCCATTTTTCTTGATATTTGCCATCTTTAGGAAACTGTAAAGTCATATTCCTGATATTTTCTTAGTTGGTGCAACCAAATTTCCATTATGCACCAAAATAGTGCATAATGAAAATTTTACAAATAAACAATTATATTAAAATTAAAATTATTAAAATTATTTTTTTTATCTAAATAACTGTTTTTACTTAATTTATCAAATATACAGTAAAACTTAAAATTTCAGCGCATCAAGCAGGAAAAACAATACTCTCATTAATAACATAAAATAACTTTTATTTAAAGCACTTTTGGCTCTATCGAGCCCTCCTCAGTAATTACATTCGAATCACTAAACACAGTTAGAAATATTAACTGTGTTTAGTGATTCAAATGTAATTACTGGGGATGGCTCGATAGAGCCAAAAGTGCTTTAAATAAAAGTTATTTTATGTTATTAATAAGAGTATTGCTTTTCCTGCTTGATGTGCCGAAATTTTAAGTTCTATTTAGTAAGAACGAAGCAGTGTAGTAATATGAGTTATAGCAAATATATAGTGCTAAGTTATTTCACTTCATTTTACATTATCAATATGGCAGCTAGTAGATGTTACATCATTTATTTTTTAAATCATGATGAAAAACTCTTCTTCCTTTAATAGCAGCATATTACATTGTTCAGTTTATGCTTCAAGTATGAAATAAGTGTACTATATATATTGCAGATGCTTTTCTGAATTTTCCATTTGCTGAAAATAGTAGTCTCAGTTTCCTATCTTCCATATTTCAATTATTTCTTATAAAAATTATTATTTCAATTTGCAATTTGCAAAATTGTTTCAATCTGCATCATGGTTATAAAGAATGCATCTCTCTTGTAAAATGGGGTCTGGGTGTATTTTTTTAACAAGAGAATAAAAATTTATAAAATTTGGATAAAACCAAAACAATAATCCAGATTCACAGAATATCTAATTTAACAGATGTGAGAATATTGTAATAATATAATTTTATATTATTTAAAATTTTCAAATGAGATAATTATTTTTAAAAATATTATGTCCTTTGATTCTCTTCTAAGTGAATAAATGCATCAAAGAAAACCTCTAGAAACATTCCTATATCGACAACTAAACTTTTTAAAATTTGATATAATTTTTTTCATAGAGTGGATTATATAGAAAAATCAGTAAACATGTTAGTGTAAATTTCTTGATTAAATTAAATTAATCAAGAACTTCAGATTCATGTTCTCAGCTAACCTATTAAAATTAAATTTTATTTTTGGTTAATTCAAAGACAAAATTTAATTTTAATAGTTCAGGTGTTTGATTTTTTTCTATTTGCAAAAGAATTGCATCACCCATTCATTTCTATTTAATTAATAATTACCCATATTTAACATTTGTTCACTATTTAATATTTTGTCACTGTTTATCTCAATACTTGTTTAGCAACACTTGATAATGGCAGTAGTGTCTTTAAGTGAAAGACTAATAAGCAAATGAGATATAATCACAAAACTGTCATCATTTGATAATGTATTGATGAATTTGTCACAATGGAGAACGAAATTCATTATTATAAATATATCAAGTACATCTGGTTTTTGAGCATAGGTATATAATCTTTCTCATTTCAGAAATGACAAGGATGACATAAATTTATACACTTGGTCGTCGATTTACAACTGACTTCCATTCTGACTGGCAGGTTGTAAGTCGATCTGGTCGTATGTCGACCATATATTTATTAACAATAGTTTTTAACCTTTCTAATATTTTTATCATCTTTATAATTTATTTTTATAATCTTTTAAAATATACTTCTATTTTTAATGTATATTCAAAAATTAATTTACTTACTTTCATCATCATCAAGTAAATCTCCATTTAATTCACTTGGACGATAAGTTCTTGCTTCCATAACTTCCATTTCCATATGTTCATTTTTTCTTTGTATTTGAGAACATCTTGTCTAATAATAAATAAAAAATTTATATAATTAATAAAGTATAAATTCCAATTATTCTATGTCATATAAAAACAACAACATATAATCAGAATTTAAGTCAATTTTTTTGGTGATATAAAAAAACAATTATTTGAAAATTTCTTCTTTAAAATAAATATTACATCCATTCATAATAGTTTCAAAGATATTTTATAAAATTTCAGATAACTGCCAGACATTCTGGAACATTGTTTTAAAATGAATATTCATATACCTTACTAAGGAATGAGCTTAAATTTTAAAATTTCTACAATATTTATTATGTTTTGAATATTTTTATATAATTACATAGATATTATTAGTATTAAAAATAGCATTTTTTGTAAAAAAATGAATATAAAATAATTATATAGGAACTCTCTCATTTAAATATTTTCGTGGTAATGTTAGTATGTTAACTCATATTTCATGTATGTTGAATTTATCTATAAAGGAAGATACAATTATAACTATCTTAGCATTATATATATTGTACATAATATGCATCATATCATATTATGATAGCTATAATGACATAATATAAATTATCATTGGTAGCAATAACATCAACAATAATGATAGCAACTCTGTTTATAACAGTGTCATAACATTGTTGTAATGCTCCACATAAAAATGCAATTATTGCACTGTATACTAAATTATAAAAATGATATTTTAAAATATTTTACATATCAAAATTTATGCACTTCAGATTTCTATAAGATGGGTAGGTCATTTATTATTATTTAGATTGATAGAGGAAAAGTTTCTCATCATAAATTTTTTAGGTGATCTAAATATTATAAATTTGTAGAATTAATCAAAAATTTATTGTTAAATTTTCAATTAACAATAAATTTAGGTTTTAATACAAAATATGAAATACACATTTAAAGCAATACTTTGAAATTACAACAGAACAAAATGATGTTTAAATGTAAAAGACTATAATTACATTTCTTATATTATATATCAATTATTATTATATCATAATTACATTATGATATATAACTATAATGTCTGTTAACATATTTCATATAATTATACTGAAATAAACTTTATGTAAGTTAAATTTAATCATGACATTCAAAAGATATTAATATACATTTATTAAATGTAAAAAAAAATCCAATTTTTTGCACAATTTAAACAGTGCACTCCCTCAAATTCACAGAACTGCCAAATGTGATAAACCATTCGATAGATCTCATGAAACTGATCAAAAATTATAATAGAACTATGGGCAAAAGTGGCACCAATTAGAAGATATTTTGAAAAGTTTACTTCAGAATGGGGTAAACAAACCAAGTACCACTGCCATGTTGAATAAGAAATAAAACATCACGTGACCATCATCGTAATGACGAAAAATTGCTATGGTTTTACGCCTTGTTTTAAATGCCAAAAATCCTGGGACTTATTTTTACAATTATGTCGGTTATGATTTTATGCTGAAATCCATAAATTACTTAAAGTAATTTCTGAATTTATATATTATACTATACATATATATTCGCATCAAGATGTATTACAGTAAACTCCCGTATAATGCGCTCTCCTATAACACGAATTCGTGTTTACATCTTGAAAGTGTCACGGAAGATACTATCATTTCAAGGATGGCGTCGCGCACAAGTATCGATACTTCGTTGTGATAAGTACTTTTCCATATAGCTGTTTATCGGTTCCGTTTCGCGATTGATTTATATTCCAGTTTACTACTAGTAATATTACTAAAAATATGCAAAAATTTCGGATTCTGTGAAAAGCAGAATCTTGCCTTAATTTACATAGTAATCTCCTACTTACCTGGTCTAATCGGGAAGCTAATTTTCCTAGATAATATGCAAAAATTTGAAATACTGGATAATTTGCATTCAATATTTAAAAAAAATAAAATAAAAAATAGATAAACTGTATGCATCTTTATATTCAAGCATTCTATTATTTATTGAGGAGGAAACAAGAAATTTGTTAACTTGTAGCCTGACCTTATTTATAATCACAATATCTTATTTAATTATAAAAATATCTTCTTAGCTTCGGTATTAGAAAAATAATTAATAATAAAAACAGATATTTAAATAAAAAAATAATAATAAAGTTATTTTATATATCAACGTTTTTATCGGAAATCTGCCATCTTGTTTATTGTTTTTATATAATTAAGCTCTGTCTACACGAGGAGGTTCCAATCTTTTGGCTTTCTTGAGCCACATTTGAAGAAAAAAATATAATCAACTGTCTCATGTCGCACATAATATAATCAACGATAGTTGATAGGCGGCCGGATGGAAACGTGGTAACGTGATAACGTGCCACGCAGGAGGACCCGGGTCCGGCATTTCCTGAAAAGTTTTTTCGGAGTTCCAGGCCCGGCCCTGCAACTCCCGTCCTTCACCATCCTGTCCACCTCCACGGGTGTAAGTGCAGCCCGTGATTAGAAGTGGCCACGCCTTTTAGTATTCTCACAGATTGGAAAGGGGGCGTAAAACGAAAACAATAAAAAAATTGTTGTTAAGCAAAATGTTAGTGAATAATGTACAATATATGATATCCACTATGACAAATAAGTAAAAATGTTCGTAAAAATAATGTACAATATATGATATCTACTATGACAAATAAGCAAAAATGTCATAACTAAAATCTTTGACTTCTTTTCATCAGAATTTTTAAAATCATTGAGCAGATCAAGAAGTTTTAATCACTGAAATAAAGCAATGCGAACATAAATAATCTTTGACTTCTTTTCGTTCAGAAATTTTTTTAAATCATTGAGCGGATCAAGAAGTTTTAATCATTGAAATAAGAAATATTTTAGAAAATAACTAGGAAATGAGATAGGTATTCCAATAATAAAAACCTCATTAGTTTCATTAAGTACATAAAAATCTCAATGTTTTAAGGAAGTTTACGATTTTATAGTGGGCCGCATTCAGTAAGGCGGTGGGCCGCGAGTTGGACAGCCCTGGTCTACACTTACGATACATTTTCTGATAAATCATTTCAATTTTCTACATATAGTATTATAAAAAGCAAATTAAAGTTGTGATTGATATTTATAAATATTTTAAGCATATTACTGTAGGAATATCGTATTTTCCCAGATTTTTTATTATGAATCTGTCTATATGCAGCATAAAATTTCTATGGATCAGATAATAATAATAATAATAATGCTATTTTTGATTATTTTGTTATGATAAATAAATAATATTGCACCACTATCTACAAAATATACAATACAGTAACGAATCAAGAAGTCAGGATACAGATCTGCACTTCGAGCTTTCGGTTAATCTATAACCCGGATAATCGGATTAGGTTGGTTTAGTTAAACTGCCATATCGCCCAGGGAATATAGTGTATCTGACGACGGCCATATCATGGGTGTTAGCCAGCCCATCACCTATGACGAAATCAACCGGAAAGTTAAAGGATGGGGTTCAATGGGCCAGGTGGACACACTTCCTGAAAAATCGGAGGTGTGAGAGCTGGAATTCCACTTGTATCCTCCAGGACCCGATTATTTGGACGGCCATCCGACCGACCAAATAATCGGGAGTTTATTGTATTTTAGAAACTGCAATCATGCAGGGTGATTATAAAATAACTGACCCTACTCATAGCTCACTGGAGCGAGTTCTAATCAACATATGACGCTAAAACCTGATACATATGCTAATTAGACCATGGAGTTGCGATTTCAAATGAAAAATAAAATAGTTAAAATTTTCACCACTAGTCAAAAATATGGCGTTTTATGGATGAAAAATACATTCAGAAACGCAGCATTACAATAATAAGACTATTATTCAAAAAGCAGTTAAAAATTTCAACATGTGCTCCATCTAAGTCGATTACATGCCGGATACGTAACACTTCCAACGTTCCCAGATTTTGGAAAATTCCCTTTAGAATCTCCAGACTTGAATCCCTGTGATTTCTGGCTATACGGATATTTGAAAGATCGAGTCTATCATGGAGGAGTACGATGTGTGGCTGATCTGAAGACAAGCATAAATCAGCATGTCGCAGATATTCCACAGGAAATACTTCGAGCGATCGATCAGGCAGTGTTACGTATCCAGCATGAAACTGACTTAAATGGAGCACATACTGAAGTTCTGTAACTGCTTTTTAAATATATTTTTCATCCATAAAGCACCATATTTTTGCCTGGTGGTGAAAATTTGAACTATTTTGCTTTTCATCGGAAATCGCGACCTCGTGGTCTAATTAGCATATACATCCCAGGTTTTATCATCATAAGTTGATTAGAACTCACTCCAGTGGCTCTTGGAATTATTTAAAGCATTCATTATATTATTAAAAAAATTCATCTTGTATTCATTTTATTACAGGTATAAATATTGTTTAAATAAAAATATTCGATAGCTTCCGATTTTTCCATGTTTTTGATTGATAAACAATTTTCTTATATTTTTTAAATGTATAAAAAAGTTAATATAATTTATCCAAACGGATAAATATGATTATAAATATGGGAATTGCTAAGACATTATAATATGTTAATTTATATTTTTGATAGCGCTGTTATTCAAGGAAAAAATTAAAAATTACAATACGCATTATATAAAAAAATGTGATATTTTAATAATGTGAATCATAAAATTATCATTGTTTATAAAATATCCGATATCACCCCAAAAAAATATATTTTCGAAGTTTAAAACAGTAATAATATTTTTTTTTATAAGCATCAATACAAACTTGCATTTTATAAGATATAAAATGAGTAACATAAAAAACCTAAATTGTGCTAATGCATATTACATGATTTGTTTAATTGGTAATTGTGCAGTATCACTACTTTTGTCATAGGAGTTAAAATTTGGTCACGTAACCGGAAATGACGTCATCGGAGACTTAATCTGACCTCCGCTAATGGTGCACGCACAAAAAAATCAAAACTAAAAAACAGGCTAAATTAAAATACCGTGCTTCATCTACCGTCGGGTCGCCGCCATGACAGTAGCAGCGCAGTGGCGCATCACATGAAGTTTTTTGGAGTGAATCTTTAACATAACGGAACTGTCGATTCGTATTTTATACATTAGTCGGTGGGCGGCGAAATTCTGTTGTGTTAAACATTCATTCCAAATAAGCTATACATTAGAGATGTGAAGATTCGCCGCCCACCGACTAATATATAAAATACGAATCGACAATTCCGTTATGTTAAAGATTCACTCCAAAAAAAAACTATACATTAGACTCGATTAGAGAATTGAAGATTCGCCGCCCACCGACAGAACCACGTGATCTAAAACTATCTGACACGACGTGACTGGACGCGATCAGTCGCGTCGTGGGGGCCCCTATAAAAGACAAGTACAATACCGTAAAAAATGTATAGAAAACAGCGAAATTAAGCTACCGCAGAGCATTTTATAGTTTCTTTGAGCCGCTAACAGACCTGCGCAGCCGTCAGCGGGTTGTATAAAATACGATTCGACAATTCCGTTATGTTAAAGATTCACTCCAAAAAACTTCATGTGATGCGCCACTGCGCTGCTACTGTCATGGCGGCGACCCGACGGTAGACGAGGCACGGTATTTTAATTTAGCCTGTTTTTTAGTTTTGATTTTTTTGTGCATGCACCATTAGCGGAGGTCAGATTAAGTCCCCTGATGACGTCATTTCCGGTCACGTGACCAAATTTTAACTCCTATGACAAAAGTAGTGATACTGCACAATTACCGTTTAATTTTCTCTTTATGTTCGTCAGCCGGATGGCCGCATGGTTAAGCAATCGCTTGCATATTTGGAGGATTTGAATCAGGGCAATGAACCTCATTTTTCAAACTTCTAACTGATCCCATCATGCCAGTCTGTGAAGGGCTCGAAAAGTGGCCGCCGCTAAATACAGTATATCCCATGTGCGAAATGGCGGCTTAACTCACCTAACCTTTTTTGGCATATTAAAAAATATATCAAAAATGAAGAAAATTTTGCGAACGATATGGTATATGATGATTTACGATTTTTACAATAAATCAAATCCCGGAGAATCTGAACATTTCTTTCATTTAATAACAATACCAAATAAATTGAAAATATTTATCAGTGATATTGAAAATGTGCTTCTCCAAAACTACTTAATATTAAATATTCATTCCCAAAGATGCCCTCACCTTGACGTGGTGGGAAGGCTTGCGTGTCATGATGACCCTTGAAGCTAAGCCGGCGGGAACTTAGTTCCTGACAGGGCCACCCAAGCCGGACAGGTTCAAGATGAATGACCAGACGAAGAGGGGCACACTGGCCCTCCAGGTTGGGGGTTGGTGCAATGGGCCAGCTCCCCATTCACCGTAAAACACCTTCTACTGTTAAAAAACCAAACAGTAACAAAGCCGGATGGAACTCACGGAAGCTAAATAGGAATCGGAATCAGATAATAAATTTCGGATGTTGGAACATACAGGGACTCTCAACTAAAATTGATCTGTTACCTGATGAACTGCAAAAATTTAAAGTGGACATAGCAGTACTTTCTGAAACAAAAAAGAAAGGATGCGGTGAGGACCACATTGGGAACTATATTTACAAATGGAGTGGTGTTGAGAAGCATATGGGGGCCAGAGCTGGTATCTCAGTTTTAATACAAAACAATTTAAAAAGGAAAATAACTAACTGGATATTAAATATCTCGTATAAATAAAATAAATGCGCGGTTTTCTACTGTCATCGTTCAAGTTTAAAATTTTCTTTTATAGTATAATCTTTCTGCTAAACAATTTTGTTTCCTGTCTGTTAAGAACCCAAAGAATAACCAGCTGTCCTTATAACTGAATGTTTTTTTTTTGTTACGGAAGTGCTGTATATACAGCATATTCTTTTTTATAACATTCATTTTATAATGATATAATTATACAATAAAATACAATTTATTTGTTGATAGAATCACATAAGTTAATTCTGTTCGTAATAATCAGAAATTCTTCGCGGTTTTCATGAAAATAATACTTACTATAATTCCGTACGTCTTATAATCTGGCATTTATCAATCCCAGAATATACCGATTAAGGAGAGTTTATTGTACAACTAAATTCATGTGTATTCTAACAATAATTATAACTATCTATAAGTTTAAAAACCATTTTAATGAATGCTATATTGAAAATCATATATAAGGCATGTGGAGCATATATAGCCAAATAATTAATTTTTCTGTTCGAGAGGGCACCAGCAGTTTCTACATACTGAATATTCTCTGTATCTTAAAGTTTGAACATTTGCCATTTTAAATGTATGAATTTACAGAGTTAATTGATATAGCATCAAGGTTGTCTTCTATAACTTAACTATAATGCTAAATTTAATAAAATTATTTAATTAATTTATAATATTACGAAAGTATCTAATAAATTATGAAAAAGTACTAATTAGTTCAAAATTTATTAGTAGATAACTGTGTTAGTGGTATATTCCATGCACCCTGATGATAACCTCATTTTCCTTCAGAAAGTATAATGGGCTAAAAAAGTTATCATGAATTACTTTAAAATATTATCATATTATTGAATTTTCATGCTAATATTTTTTATGAATTTTTATGATAAATATTGATATATCAGTGATTATTGTTATTCATTATTCATTACAGGTTTATTGAAAAGATATAGATTTAAACAAAATTGGATGGTAGTATTATTAAATTAGGAAATATGATCTTAAAAGGAGTTAAGTTGTACATGCAGTTGCAGACTAATCCACATTTCAACTGGAAGAGGTTGTGACCTGGGAATTATTTCATAGACAAACTATCTTCTAGTTAGATATGCACTATGATCATTCTTTTAGACTGAGTTTTTCAATAAATTATCCAGAGAAGTTTAATTTCTTTTTATTCTATGTAAAATTCTTTGTAAATAGACAAAAATTTAATACCAATAATATGCCATCTATGTTGTCACTGCATTCAAAATTAGGATCTATTTGCTCAAAAGTAACATTTTAGTTTTTTAGAAGTTACACTTAGTAATGTCTAAAAAAATAATCTAAAGTACCTTCTTAATATCACAGTCATGATATACTTCATGAAGAATTATTTCATTTGACTTTTCAATATAACTTTCTAATAGACTTTGTTTATGTCTGGTATATATTATTCTCTCAAAAGTTATAATATAAAAAATAGAACAATAATGAATATATTTAAGTTTATCAGCTACAGTAAGTGTATATTTGATTAATATAGTGTAATAAAATTGTTAGTAGTAACAAATACATATGGAATTAATCAAGAAATGCATGAATTGATGTAATTTTTAATTTGTAAGAACACAATAAGTTTCAGTATTCAGCATTTAATATGAATCATTATATTTGTAGTTTATTATTTAAATTATATTAAATTCTTCTATTTAAAACTGGCAAAACATTCTATACATCATTGATCATCACAAAATCTATTTTTAAATTATTTTTTAATATATTTCTAAATTCCTAGAAATATTTAATAGATTCCAAGAATTTGATTTGAAAAATTATACATATGAAGTAATTATTTTCTAGAAGAATTTATGTAATTTTAATTTACAGAAATTATTATATAATTGTAAAATTAAAACATTATATATGTTGTATATACAACTTACATCATATTTCAATAACTTTACTATTTAGACAATTACTATTTAATCAATAGACTGTTACTTATGAGAAAAGTAATGTAATTGTATTCACTTCACTGAGAATTACATTAATATTGATTATAATAAATATTTATATTAACATAATTATTTTATATTAATTTTTTATCATATTTCATAAAACATTACTATAATCACATAGTATCATAAGTTTGCTAAAAACAATTTTCACATTTAATATTGAAAAATTTTATTGCTTGTTATTTTTTTCTTATATTGTATCATTTATTTCTTAAGTCTGAAATTATGCAATTTGGATTGCATAAGTAGAGAAATGTTTGAATTTATATTTTACATATGCTCGCTAGCCGTTAGGTTTAGCTTATAATTGGAATTATTGACATTCGTTCTAATTTGCGACTTTGCAAGTTGAACCAATTAAAAGTTTTCTTATTTCACAGATTTGAACGAAAAGTTATGATTATAAAGTAAAGATTTGTTTGCTAATCTTGCCGTCTTGAAATACTATCATAATATGTTAAGTAATTGTAATTTTACATCTTAATATGAATCCTATATATAGCACTAACAGCAGTTGAGATAAGAAAA
>AYEL01057540.1:0-26227 GCA_000484575.1 Olivierus martensii | reverse complement strand
ACAAATCCAGAATCTGTTGGTAAAAATAGAATTCAACCACCTTCAAAAATTTTGCATTTTTTTAATGCACCTTTTGGTATAAAAGAAGATGAAATGAAAAAGGTCTTTGAAGATGCAAATGTGAAACCTCCTATGACAATAGTTCATTGTCATTATGAAAAATAAAATTTTATTTAAATTTAAATTTTAAAATTTATTTATTTAAATTTCGTTAAAATTTCATAGTATTGATAAAATAAGCAGATTTCAATCTATAAATAAAAAACTAAAATTAAAACGTTCAATGAATTTCTTCAAAGACAGTAATAATGATGAACTATGAATGTTGATTACATAAAAAAATTAATATCAAATTATTGTTATTAAATAGTTTTTGCCATAAATGGTTAACTAAACATCAAGATTTTTCATAATTTACGTATAAAAAATTTATTGTAATCATATTAATATGGGCGGACGTTTCGTTGTATCTTTCTCTAGAAATCAGTGAAATTTATTATATAGTATTATTATTATTTTCTATTGAAGTGTTATAATAGTAGTAGTAACTAAAAAGAGAGGCTTTAAACAGCCCTAGCATTGCGATCATTCATTGAAGTGTTATTCACGTTCTTAACTCTGCATCGCGTTTATACCTGTTGAGGCCCCTGGCACTGCGGATTTCCAGACCTTCTAGTGCGGTGGTGTTCAAGTTTTTTAATTCCTGAACCGGTAAGAGGTTGAGAAAATGTCGGATCGTTAAGACGGAAACAAAAACAAATTTCGGATATAATATCAGAATTTAATATGTTACTTAACAATTGATGAGTTCATACAAAATCTAGTTTTAAAAATATTTTTGTAGATTCAAATAATACATAAATACAGTAATTAATCGAATAGGAAGCACATATGTAAAATGCAAAATAATTAATTTGTAACAAACAAGCAATCTGGAAAAAACCAAATGCCTGCTTTTCCAAACATGTCCTTTATTTTGGAAAGATTAAAGATAAGGAATTAACTATAACTAGAAATGATATTCTGTATTTTCACTGTAATGACCTAAACGTTTTAATTATATTCATTATCACCATTTTTTCAAATAAGCATAGTCATTAGGTACAACTTTAGAGTAATCATCAAAAATGGTTCCCAACCAAATCTATTAAAATTATAGGTATGACGATTCCTCTATCTGTCAAACTCAGATCGATAAGACCGTTAAAGAGATGTGCGATGAAGTTCAAATATTCTGTGGGTGTAAATTAGTTCAGTTATTATTTTCTACCATATTTCAAGGTTTACAATGATTCGTCGGGGGCCGTATTTTTTAATAAAAAATAAAATTAATTTATACATTAGTACAATATAGCGTTATTTTGCGAATAGATGATGTTGGAGAACAAATTACATACTGACAATATTAGTTAACACAACATTCTCTTTAGATTCCAAATCAGTATTTTTCAGTGTGGAGTGAAATAATTCGAAATTTTTTATTAATATATAAACAAAAAACAAGTTTGGAATCTAATCAGTTCGTAATATATATTATGGACTGATTATCAACTTTGATAGGTGAAATAATAATAAATCAATGCAAATTAATATATTTTAAGAACTAGAATGTACTGCAATAATAAAATTGAATAAATAAAAGACATATTTCAATGTAATATACGAATTATTTTATGCAAAGAAAAGAGAGACGCATTTATTTCGTAAATATAGCTTATGTGATTACAAAAAAAATTGTAAAAAATCTTCAAAATTATTCGAACTTTTAACAGTAAATTAAAATCTTTAATTTTTTTTAGAATCTCATTTTCTTTATTCTGTATTTTCACTGTAATGACCTAAACGTTTTAATTATATTCATTATCACCATTTTTTCAAATAAGCATAGTCATTAGGTACAACTTTAGAGTAATCATCAAAAATGGTTCCCAACCAAATCTATTAAAATTATAGGTATGACGATTCCTCTATCTGTCAAACTCAGATCGATAAGACCGTTAAAGAGATGTGCGATGAAGTTCAAAAATTCTGTGGATGTAAATTAGTTCAATTATTATTTTCTACCATATTTCAAGCTTTACAATGATTATTTGACTAATAAACGTGCGTTTGACTGTTAATCTAGTTACTACAATTTCATTAAAATAATACATTTTCGTTAATAGTCAAAAATATTAACATAATTGTATATTAAAAATTGATAATATCGGATCTATTCGATGATGCAAGATAAAAGTCACAATCTAATTATTTTTATATTAAAAAACATAAATAAAAATTATAAAATGCTAAAAACTAATAATTCATTCTTTCCGAAAATTGTATAAACTTGTTACATTTTTAATTCTATTGATGTCATTTGTTCAATAAAATATACTGTTAAAACAGTACAAAACATTTTTCTTAAAATGTTGCTTGTTATATTATTTATACTTTAACAACTTATTGCAGTTATAAATTTTATTTATGCTCTTCAAATGTGAATTATTAATAACCAAAAGCTAGGAATGAGGATTTAACTTAAAGTTCAAGTCCTATTTTATACTTGTGTACATTTATTAAATAAAGACTATATACTGTATCCAATATATTACGTATATAGAATTTATTTATACATTTAGATATCGGAAATTCCATTTAATAAATTCGAAAATGTTTCTATTATTTTAATTAATTCATCCATTTTTTAATTTCTATCATAGTTGTTTACTTTGCAAAATTAAATCATATAATTTAAATCGGAGAAATTACTCCTAACAAAAACAATCGATGATTAAAAAATAAAAATCAGAAATGATTATTTGATTATGAAGTACGATAATAGGTATAACATTCTTGTAAACAAAAATTAAAAGCATTGGAATCGAAACTGCTTTTAAGTAAAAAAACGAAAAATATTAGACATATATAAGTTTCCATATTGCATTTCTTAATGCAATAAATATACTTTATTAATATTGGGAAAGGAATTTGTCCAGATGCTATTCTTTATTGAAAAAATCAAATCATAAATTAAGCATGCAAATTTAGAAAATGATTACGCTAGTTACTGATGGAGAAATTAAAAAAAAACAACAAACATTAAAATTAAAAGTAAAGGTAAAAATAAATGATGACAGTTTATTTAAATATAGTTTTTACTGGTAGAGTGCTTATCGCCTACAAATATAATATGAATATGAAATATAATATAATATGAATGTAAATACCATGAAGATGAACTTATGGTATTGTCAAATAACTTTAATAAAAAATTTTTAATTTTTAGAATTCGCACTTTGATATAAACTTTTTTTGAAATATAAAATGAGCCTTGCATTTAAAAATATGATAACTAGATGAACAAACAAGTTTCATATTCGTTATTACAGTGATTCCATAATATAATATGAATGTAAATACCATGAAGATGAACTTATGGTATTGTCAAATAACTTCAATATTTTTAATTTTTAGAATTCGCACTTTGATATAAACTTGCGGTATTTTTCGTGGCAACAATAACCGCGATAATCGAGGTATTCCTGTATATAATATACCGGGTGGCCATAAAATAACGTGAGGTGTTCAGATTTCTCTAGCGCATCATGTATTGAACGAAATATAGCAAAATTTGGTAGACATACAAATGGAATATGCGGTTTCGATTTCGAAAGAAAACAGATTTAGTACCAAAAGTCGCCAAAAGGGAGATTGTGGCGCTGCAGAAGTGTAGAATGTAAAGCTCCGGTTTCGATTTCGAAAGAAAACAGATTTAGTACCAAAAGTCGCCAAAAGGGAGATTGTGACGCTGCAGAAGTGTAGAATGTAAAGCTCTAGATATAGAAATTACCGCATTTCTTTTCCCCGGTTGTTGCCGCCGTTTACGGTTGCCCATTGGATAGTGATATGTCACGTGACTCATTCCGCCATTTTCGTCCTCGACCACACGAAGTTCTCAATGCTAAATACGGCAAATCATACTTTATCGTGTAATAAAACAGATAGTTTTGCACTATATAAGTAAATTTTATTATTATTATCTATTTTTAATCAATTTTACTTGTTGATAGAATAAAGAAACCCTGTGTTAAATCACCTGCATAAAATACTGAATTAGTCGATACGAACACAAAAAATTATTACATTTAACATTACAGTATTTCGTATAAATAATTTTGAACTCCGATATTTATATTTGAAATTTTAACGCTTCGTCGCATAAACTAGCATATCGAGTTCTTGAGTAACAGTAAGTTTATCAATATATAATGGTTCAGAAAAGTAATTAAAATCAAGTATATATTTTTTTGAGGAGAAATAAAAGCACTATAATTCATAAACTACTATCGGTTTTCGCTCTTATCAATAATAATTCCTATTTGCAACAAATGAAAAATTATACAGCACTTAAAAGCTGATGAAAACATTATTAGATCATGTTTCGACATAAAATTTAAGATTAATGATGTTGGAAAATCTGAAAGTAAATAATATGTTATGAGTGATATGTTTAAGCAATTTTAAAATCTATCTTCGGGCGCAATGTAATAATGAAACGAATAAAACGAGAGTACAAATAAAATTTTCTTGTATTGTCAGCATTCTCGCACCTCATACAAATTGCTAGCTTGGCATCTTGATTACTGTTCTTTAGTTCTACCTGAAGTCATTTCTTTAAAATAGCCTATTATTGCTTGAGGACGAATTCCTATTCTTTAAAGTTCTAGGTTTAAATTTCCATCTAAAAGTATTTTAAAGCGATTAAAAAACAATAATTTATATTGATTGAATAATATTTTTGGAAAAAGTAAAAAAAAAATAATAATAAAATGTTCTTACTAATATTATATTAAAATATAAAATCATTAATTAAATTAATCTTATTAAATTAAATCGATAATAATCAAGATTAGAAGAAAAGAACATTACAATATTTATATTTTTTTTATTTCTTTTCAAAAATAAACTATCAATAAAAAAATTTAATTAATAGTTAAAACTATTCATGTCTGTAAATTTCATTTAAAATCATTAAATCTGAAAAATTTTATTGCAAAGTTTGCAGTAAAGTTTATAATCTAAAATAAAATGGAAATAGAATTAAATTAAACTACGGTGGTACCTTTGTTAACGACGGCCTCGGATAACGATGTGCTTAGTTAACGACGAGTGGTTGTAAGAAAAAAATATCTTAGTCAATTACGCAGGCTTTGGTTAACGACTTCTAATTATGTGAACTTCGACAAAATAGAGCTCTGTAAACACCTCGTCATCGCATCACGTGATTCGTTAGCTTAGCTGTTAATCGTTATTTTTTTTTTATCACAATCAATTCAAATCCGGCAATAACATTATTAAAATTAATAAAATTATAACCATATAAAAATATATTTAAGTAAATGATAATTAACATATAGTAATGAAAATAAATTATTTAATTAATTAAAAATAGACATGCAACAGTTCACTAGTTTTTAGTTTCTTAAAGATGATTTCTAGACTATTATTATTTTAAATTCTGCGAACAAAGTCTGATTCTATCGTTTGTTTATGTTATATTTTACTTGACACCTGCAAGTGGTGTAACGTCGCAGTTTCGGATTCCATTAGAAGAAAAAAAAAAGTCTGTCCGAGATCCTACAGTTCATATAGACAATATGCGAGCGAGTGCGTGTCGTGTTCATTCGCCATCAAAAGGCAAAATCAAATCTTATCTGTATAATAAGAGTTGAATCTATAAACTGCTTATCAGTAGCTGTTCAAGATCCTAGAGTTCATATATATAATAAATCGGCGAGTGCATGTCACTGTTTAACAGTTCATATAGACAATAAATCAGCGAATGCGTGTCACTGTTCATTCCGCCATAAAGGCAAAATCAAATCTCATCTGTATAATAATCGTTGAATCTATAAACTGCTAATCAGTATCAAATCTTATCTATATAATAATCGTTGAATCTATAAGATGCTAATCAGTATTTATCATCTGTATAATAATTGTTGAATCTATAAGCTGCTAATCAGTGTTTACGTCTGTATAATAATCGTTGAATCTATAAGCTGCTAATCAGTGTTTATGGATTCATTTGTCGAATCTATAAGCTGCTAATCAGTATTTATGGGACAGTTCATATAGACAATAAATCAGCGAATGCGTGTCACTGTTCATTCCGCCATAAAGGCAAAATCAAATCTCATCTGTATAATAATCGTTGAATCTATAAACTGCTAATCAGTAAGGCAAAATCAAATCTCATCTGTATAATAATCATTGAATCTATAAGCTGCTAATCAGTATTTACGGGTTCGTTTGTCAAAAGAACTCTGAAATGAGCCCAATTGTCCTTCTGGTGAAGATTGATAATTAAAAACTATTTTTGGAGCCCAATTGTCCTCTGGTGAAGATTGATAATTAAAAACTATTTTCATGCCAATTGTCCTTCTGGTGAGATTGATAATTAAAAACTGTTTTCATGAAATTTTATTAATGTTAAATTAAAAACTGTTTTCATGAACAATTCATTTTATTAATGTTAATTTTTATTTGTAGCAAATATAATAAATAAATAATACTTTCCATATTTTTAGGACATTTTAAACGAGTTTTATCTACATTTTTAATATTTACTATGGTTGTTGGAAGGAGCCTGAATGAATTAATCAATTTTCAATTAAATCCTATGGGGAATCGCGCCTTGGATAACAATTTTCAATTAAATCCTATGGGGAATCGCGCCTTGGATAATGACGGTTTTGGTTAACATCGTTAACCAAGGTATCACTGTAATGACAATAACACGGATATCAATCCCTATAAAGATATTAAAATCTATATTACTACTTTATATTGATTAATCTTCTATCGGGTAAAATTTTCCAGCTATAATATTTGCAATTTTCTTTATTTGAATGTTTTTTTTTATTTTTTTTTTTTCGGTTATGTTTTTATTTAAAATATTTATAGATATGCTATAATGTAATAAAAAAAGTATGAAAATAAAATTATTTTATTTTTTTAATTATAAAACAGATTTAAGATTCTGAAGTGGAATAATCAACTTAAAATTTATGATATCATAGCTTAATGGTTTCTAATACAACTGAATAATAATAATAATAATAACAACAATAGTAATTTTGATATAGGTCGTTTTAATTAATTTTCAGCCCTAATCTAAATATTGTTGGATATATAGGAATAAGAGCTGATTGATATGATAAATGAAAACCGTCTGATAAAGACACGGAGAATAATATATTATTACTAAAAATTACACAAATAAATTATTAAATGAAGAAAATATCAAGTACATTAAACTATTATTAAATGAAAAAAACGACACGTTAGAGAAGGAAATAAAATAATGATGCCAATTTTCTCGGGAGTTTTTCATTAATTTAGTGAGTGAAAAAGATAGACCAATTGATTTTAATTGGAGGCCTTTAGGATCTATTACAATGAACATAAAAGTCTTATTTTTTGGAATAGCCTGTTACAAAATTAATATAATGATGTTTATAAATAATATAGGATGACAAGATCACTGTCAAATCAAAGCCATAAGAACCGTGTACTAATCTACAATAAATAGAATCTTAAGTCTGATTATGACTATACTTCAACGAAATGTAGAAAAAAATATTTTCATCATCTTTTCATTTACTACCATTACGCAAAAATTATGTATTAAGTAATTTTAGTTTAAGAACAGAAAAAAATGAACACGGTATATCTCGTAATAAATTTACCGAGTATCATCGTCACTTCTCTCACGCATCTTTATAAAACAAAAATACAGCCCTTATAAAACTTTATAAGAAAAATCTGAATATTTACAGTTTTATAAATATTGAATTTAAATAATAAGAATAACAATCTATTTTATTATGATTAAACTGTCTATGTAGTAATTAAATTAATCATATATAATCGTAGATAATGAGAATATTTTCCTTATTATTATTTTTTTTTCAAGAAATTCATAAACAGTATAGCAATTTAAATCCAGTACAGGCCTATAATGAAAATAAAGTCGTTTAAATTTATTTATATATGCATTAATAATACAGACTAATCAAAAAATAATTTTTTCGCTATAATTTTAGATATACAGTAGGCTAAATGTTCTAAAGCTTGCTTGCCATCGAGATTCTAATTCAGCAGGAAAACAATCTTATAACTGACAATATTAACTGCAGGATCCTTTCATTAAGTTATCGTCCACTTAAAAACGCAATAAATGAGGATTCTAAATGTAATATCATTGTTTATTGCGCTGTAATTGTACTTATTCAATCACGATGAGAACCTCCAAACCAATCAAGTTATCATCAATGTTAGCTTTCATCACTGGATTAAAATAAATAATAAAAACTTTTATGGGAGTTAAGTAACATTATAATCATATTTTACTAAAATCTTTTTAAAAAAGGTTATTAATTTCAAATACAACAATGTAAGCCTGCAGTATTTTCCAAACTGTGGGGCGCGCAAGAATTAACAAAATCATCATTTTTAAGGAAAGCAAGCAAAAAATAAATTCAAATTGGTTTCGAAAAAAAAATCAGCAAAAGGGTTATAAAAACATATTCATGTACCCAGAAACTTTCTCTGTAGCTGTTTTAAAGTCAAAAATATCGATCTCGTTTAGTGATTGAAAAAGAATTGCAAGGAGCGATATCTTCAACGACATCCCGATTTTAGAGAATTTGTGCTGAAAAAGAAGTCCAGCTATCGCATTAAATATTATGTTTAAATTATTACACCATAATAAATATATATTTTTTATGTATAAAAACTTTATTTATACAAAATATGGTATATTGTAGTATTAAATTGTAAGTGGAAAGTATTTATAAAATTAGATTGTTATGAAAATGAGGGGACGTGCCAATTTTTTTATGGAAAAAGGGGGCAGAGAGACAAAAAGTTTGGAAACCACTGATGCAAGGCAATTTTAAAAATTTATAATACCTATCGTATTGTAACTAGACAACGTGAAAGTGTTAATTATAAACGGTCGATTAAAATTTGAATGTTCTATGATGTAAATATCGTTTTTGAGACCTTGTAGATAGAGTATATACTGATAAAATTATTATTATTTTGAAAAAAAAGCCAAAAAGTTCGCGCATTAAGACTTTCAATGTTATAGTGTATTTATATTATTAATTTTAAACAGTCATTTTCCAGGATAGTTTGTTTTTATTTATGAAATCAGATCCGTGTCAAGCAAATTGTCTTTTGTTTGCTTACAATAAAGAATAACAGCCTTTATATATATATTGTACTCCATTTTAGAATTATTTTCTTATAAGTAAGGCGATAGTATACTTCTTGTTTAAGAACAATATTGCAAAATATATTCGACTATTTTAGCTAAGCAGTGCATAAAATATATAAAAATTGAAAACTTTAATCACGCTATCTTATAACATTAACTATATTCTAAATCTAATATGTCACACAATGCAATTATTATTAAATTAAAATTTTTATGAAAAACCAAGTTTCTTATTTCATATTTCGATTCGATATTAGCCATCTTCTAATAATAAAACGAAAATGCTATTGACAAATCCTAACTTTATAAAAGTTTTAGCTCGGGGATGCAAGAAACGACATTTCAACCAAGCGGACAATTGATACAAATTATTTGATGCAATAAGATTGAAGATTCTTGTAATAAAAAAAAAGTAGAGAAATTACTTATAATTCTTTATTTGTTTAGGAAAAAATTTAAATTTTTTAATAATTCTCATCTTATCAAAGTAATTTGATTTACATAGCAGAATCTTTCTATGTATTATTTTATTTGAAACGCTTATTTTAAATATTAAAAATGAATTAATATCCATAAGAAGCAGTAGCATGATTATCGTTTTTTCTTCCAAATTTCTGTATTTTTAAAAACTGCGCTCAAAGTATATAAATTGTATAAAGTCAAAAAATGATATAATTCCTGAGATACAATTGTGATACGTGATGATATTATTCAATATAAATTCACGACTGCAGAATATTAATGGCTAAAAAATTATTTTTATGCATTCTATTCTTGAAATCAAAAATTCATAAATTTATTTAACTTAATTTGAAACAACCAAATTATCACTGTATTTAAAAACTTCCAAAATTGCGCTAACTTTTTAAATGTAACTATAATTTGATTAAAAGAAAAAAACTAATCATTTAGTAATACTATAAAAAGCTACTTCTTAGAATTTATTTTTAGAAGGAAATTCTCGTTAGAATTCAGTTTATTCTTGAATTTGTTCTCATTAAAAATAGATAAAAATCCTTATGGATGAACAGGCTACTTAGATACATCTTATTCATTCTTAGAATTCAGTACAGTATTATAAGTTATTTATCGATATTTCTTAACTTTAAAACATCACGGAAATTTTTCATCGTAAAATAGATTAAACTTTTTTCGTATTCAAACTTTTGTTTTGAAAACGAAAAAGTCATTTGCAAATTTTTAAAACCTTTTGAAAGTTAATTTTGCATAATTTTTTTAATATTTACAAAATACACCAGTAAATATGTACTAAAATTTAAAATTCTATAACCGCATTAACAATCATAAGTATTACAAACTTTTTAAAATACTGTGCTAATATAATTTTATTTTTTATATCGTATTTACTATATATTTTGAAATAAGGCAAAATAAAGTATTTTCAACTCAAAGGCAAATATTTTATGACAACAAAACAAAACCTACTTACTAAAGGCAAATTTCTTATAAGCCATACACCTGCGTTAATCCAAGCAGCAGTTACGGAGATAGAAGCTAGGAAAACGGAAGTATATTTGCTGAATCGAGACGAGATGACAAAATTAGAAGAACTGCTTTTCTTCTCCATCATCGACAAGAAACGTGTTACATTTTTCCCGCTCTACAATGTCATATTGACTCCTCCCATTGGAGCAGGCGCTGTTATCTTATTTCTTTACGAAATTCAATAACCAAAATTAACAAAGTTAAAAAATTCGATTACCTGGTATCAATTCTCATTTATCTTTATAATTCCTTTGACAATAAATACTATTTTCCAAAAATACTGAAAAAAATTTTCTTAAAATGGAATCATTTATTAGCATGACAGAATCATGCTAATGCATCGAACAGAAAGAAAACAATTTCTAGCATTGATATGAAATGCAGAACAGATCAGCTACTTTGGTTGAAACGTGCTGAAAAGGTGAAGATGGCATGACGTGATAAAAAAAAATCTGATCAATCGAAATTCTTCAAGTGTTCGACCTTCTCGTTCTTTCCGGTTAAAGGAAATTTTTCACGATATATAATTTGAATTAAATGAAGAGTAAATTGTTTATTGAACATTAAAAAATAATAATAACCTCTTTAGATATCATCTATTTATCACAGTATCAAACTTTCCCCATCACTAACAAATGTATTGTTGTGAAGCAGAAATCCGGCAACAATCACGCCAGCACAGCAGATTTCTCTCATCAGTCATACAAACGCTGTGTTCATAGTATGACGGATAATTTACTCTCCTACTCTGTTCTCAGAATTCGTGTGATCAGACATCTGTTCGAGAATCAAGTATTATCACTTCATTTTCTACCATTGTTCAATAAATAAAATTTTTCGAACATTGACAATTAATATATAAAATCTCAGACGTTAATCTTTTCTTATATCTATCTATTATTAAATTCCCATAAAGAAAATTTTTCTTAGCAAATAGAGTACTGTTTAGTTATAAAATATGCAAAAACTATTTAATGTTAGAAAATTCTATTCAATACCAATATCGTATATTTTATAACAACTTATTTCAATTCAAAACACAAAAGTTAACTTATTCTGCACTGTATAAGGTATTAATAGTGTACATTATAGCATAATAAAGAGGAGAATAATTTAAAACTGGAAAATTTGCTAACAATTCTAATCCTTTCCAACATTAGTGAAAGAAATATAGGAACACAAAAAGAGATATAATTAAAATTTTTTTTACTTTTCAAAATAGTATGGTGCTAATCGCTTTTTGAATCAGAATGAGTAATTTTGAATGAAATGGGAGAAAGAAAAATATACTAATATAATTCTCCGATAATTTGACAATTATATATTGTTTATTCTGCAATCTATATAGCTATTTCTTAACACGTTAGAAATGTTGTACGTAAAGCCTTAAATTGATGCTATAATTTTTATCTTTTTATGAATCTTCTACTGCTTACTTGAGATGATTTGTAACAACAGTGAAAATATTTCAATTAAAAAACTTTCCTATTTTATTAATTTCTAATTAAACTCTGTCTTATTACTTTAAAATATCCATTGAGTTTATTAAAGAAAAATATCAGTTTTCCAACTCTTAATTCCAAAAACGATTAAATTTATATTTAAGAATATTTTGTTGTAATATCTTATTGAATCAACTGAAAAAATAAATTTCTAATATATATTAAAGTTCATTTTTCTTTTTTTTTGTTTTATAAAATAACACAAAAACGAAACAAATGTATAAATTCAAACTTCTTGAGAAATTGTAAAAAACAATATTTATTTATGTTTATGTAAGCTTACAATTGATTTTAAATTAAGAAATTTTGGAAAGAATTCATTGTCTACTTTCTAATCATATCCATTATTATGCAATTATTAAAGATGCCAGATTAAAATACATACCATCAAAGTCATTTTCAACAACATCAGTAGTGTACCCAGAGGAGGATAAAGGAGTGGTCCACCCTGGGCACCAAGCTGAATGTGGCCAAGAGCATGGAATATCATTACTATCAAAAGATATTTTGTATAAAAATTTTCTGTTCTTAAAAATTATTTAAGAAAATGTGCATAAAATAAAGTGTGTTTTGAAAGTTAAAACAGATATGTTTTTTGGAGGGAGAGAGGGGCCAAAAAATGCTTCTCCGGGTATCAAAGATTCTGGGTATATCATTGAACAGCATCACTTCTTTTTTTTGTATATCATAAAAACCTTTAATTATTTAATTTTAATGGTAATTAGAATAAACCTGATAAGTTTGAATATTCATCATTTTTAAATGGTTGAAGTTACATAGTTAATTAATGTTCATCAAAGTTATTTTCAATGACTTGACTTTTCAATTAAATTTTATAAAAATTTATTAATTGAGTGAACTATATTGATAGAGTATCTCAAAACTTTTAATGTTTGTCATTTTTAAATATCTTAACTGAATCTATAGAAAAAACACGAAAGTTCAAACAGCCTATCAGCAAGTAACACTTTTAATAGAGTATAACATTTTCGGACCTAAGATCGGTCCCTCTACAGTACATTTCTACTCTAAGTACAAAATCTTTATCAGAACAAAAACAATTGTTCCGATATTTGTTCTGATAAAGATTTTGTACTTAGAGTAGAAATGTACTGTAGAGGGACCGATCTTAGGTCCGAAAATGTTATACTCTATTAAAAGTGTTACTTGCTGATAGGCTGTTTGAACTTTCGTGTTTTTTCTATACATTTAGTATGAAGCAAGTTGATTTCTACATATTTGGTACCTTAACTGAAACTATATTATTAAAAAATGGACATAGAAGTCATATTTAATAACAGAATATTCCTATCAAATTTATGAAAATTTATTAATACTGCAAATCTACATAAAATCAGATTGCATATTATATTTATGATTCAATTTACTCTCTAAAAAAGATGACCGATACATTTCTTCAAATATATTATATTTATTTTTGTAATATTTAATGATTCTAATGAAGAGAATATCAGAAACTTTCATTTCACCTTCCTTAATTTCGATCTATCAAATGAAAAAATAAAATCAATATACCTAGTGTGGTCATAAATTCCCACACAAAATTCAAATAGTGCTAACCACCATGAGAATGGAAAATATGCAAGCTGTAAAGGCACATGCTTTCTTTGATATATTACTTTCTTATAAATTAAAAAATTTTTCCAGAATCTTCAATAAAACAAAAATTTTGCTAAAACAATTTTGTCAGAATGCAATTTTGCAGCTATATTTAGTAGGAAAGAAACTAAGTAAAATTTTTTAGTTGCTGAAAAACACAAGAATTGGAAGAAAGACAGTATATGCTTTTGTAAGTAGGTATATGGAAACAGGTAGTGTTAGTGATAGAAAGAGAGTCAGTAAACTGAGAACAAAAAAAATGCAAAGACCATTAATGGTCTACATACACAAATTCAACTAAATTATTGTTGCAATCAAAAGAAATTGGCACTGCAAATGAACATGTAAAGGCAACTGTTTGGAAAGCCCTAAAGCAAAACCATAAACTTAAAGCTTTAAAGTGAGAGACATGCCAGTTTTTAAATGTTCAGCAAAAGAAGAATGGAATCAAGAGAAGTCAGGTATTATTGAAGAGGTATGCTGGTGACAACTACAAAAACATTCTTTTCATTGATGAGAAAAATCTTCACTATTGAACAAAAGTTTAATAAGCAAAATGACCATATTTATACTAAGTGAAGAGATGAGATCCTAGGGATTTAGAAAAAGTACCAGGAACCAGAACCAGTTTCAGTGATGGTGTGGTGTGGAATCAGTTGTATGGAAAGGTGTAGTAGTATTTTGTACCACAGGGAATAAAAGTGAACACAAAGAATTATATGAAAGAAATTCTAGAATTGGTTATAAAACTACTGAACAAGGTTCAATCATATCAATTAATCCTTCCAAAAAGACTCTGTTCTGTCATACAAAGTCAAAGTTACTCAGAAGTGGCTAACCTAGGATGTTCCCTACTTCATCTCCAATGAAGAATGGCCCATTGCATCTCTAGATATGTGAAGATGCCCTCAGTAATATCAGCAATCTGAAGAAAGCTCTTTTCTGGAAATAGGAGAAATTTCCTTCTTCACTGTGAAGTTATAAAATTCTTGAATGGGCAGATACCTAGCCATTGGATCAGCTGGGGAGATTTCATTCCTTGACCACTGAGATCTCAGATCTAATCCCACTATTTCTTGGGGTGTGTGTGAAAAATGAAGATTACTATTCATTACTAGTCAAAACTGTATGGATTAAAGAAATGCATTTAGACAATAATATCCAAGATCAGTGAACACGTGCTGCAGGATGTTTGGCAAGAAATTGAATATTGACTTGATGTCTGTAGAGTAACAAAAGGTATACATTAAACTTATTTTTAATAATATGCATAAAGCAAATTCTGGCCACTTTTCTTTAGAGAGTTTGCTTTACACAAACTCTCTGAAAAAAATTGGCTAGATTGATTACACAACTGATTCAAAGCAAAAAGAGACATCTTAGAGTGATCAATCTAATATTTTTAATTTATATATATATCTCTCTAATGTTTTAAAGAATTACTAAATTGTTCTTAATTAAAAACAATTATATGGCAAAATTTGTGTGCAGGAATTTATGCCACACTAAGTAATATTAAAACCATACAAACACACACACTTATAATATAAAACAGAAATACAGGTTTTAATGGAAATATATTATATGTTTTGAGCATTTTCATTTTTTAGAATTTAGTTTTTTCTTTTTTAAAGTAACATGATCAGGATAAGAACTTTTTGGCCTCCCCACATACTATCAACTTATTTTCTGAGCTATCATTTATTTTTCTATCTTGTTTTTCAATATATGATTTTTATAAATCCATTATTATTTTAAAATTATAAAACCCTTGATAAAATTTTTTAAATCAGAACTGTAAAATGACAAGTTAATGGTATGTAGGAGAAACTATCTGATTTCTACAATCAGGTAGTTGATAGGGATTCACTATATATCATTTCCTCCACAGATTTTTTCCTTTTGTTTTAAGATAAAAACAAATAGTAAAGCATAATTTTTTCTAGAAAACCCTGTTTGAAAAAATAATTCCTAATTTCACAAGTGAATAGCATGCTGTAGAATCTGAACTAAACATTTTTAATAATCATAGGTGAAATATCAAGACTGCTTTTAATTTATTATCAATATGGATCAATTAAAAACCTCAAAATGAAGAATATAAATTAGTATGCAAATGCTAATTTTTGAAAATGGAGCTAGATTTTTATTTAATTAAAAACTGAAATTATATAAAGTGATAAAAAGTGCATAAGAATGAATTTGTTTATATAGAACAAATATTGAATTTGAAATTATATGACATAGAAGGGTAAAAAGAACAGGTACTGAAGTTTGTAATTGACTAAAATGTCCAAATTAATTGCTATTGTTTAATAATTAAATTTTTTAAATACTATATTTCTTGAAATTAGATAAATAATATTTAATCATAGTTCTTGAAATATAAATAAATATCAATATATTAGTATAATGCATTGATGTTCAACCCGATGCTCGTGAAACGATTTTTGGTCGATCTCTTGTTTATTCTTTCTTACTTACAAATTTAATTAAAACTGTAAACAATAATTTATTTATCATTATTTTGTATTATTTTTTAATTCTCTTTAAGCATTATTTTTTAATTCTCTTTAAATGTATTGCTATTGTTTATTTATTTTTTGTTAAAATTGTCAAATCAATAATTTTCTTAACATTTGGAAGTATACATATGAAAAGTTTCCAATATTAACTGATATTGAGCAAAAAAATTCTATTGTTTTTCAGACTGACATACTTGTCAGAATTTACTTTTTCAAATATAAACATCATAAAAAAATCAAGAAATCAAATTACAAATGATTATTTGTATGATTGTCTATGATTGGCCACTTCTTCATATCAACCTGAATATAAAATATTATTGCAAGCTAAAAACAACGCCAAATTTCACATTAATATTTTTTTTAATTAACCAGCATTTCCTGTAACTTATGAGTTTGCAATCAATCTGTTGTTTTTTTCTAACTTTGGTTTTCCAAAATAGAGAGAGGTGGTTGGATGGCTGAGTGGTAATGCTATTGGTGTACCATGCAGGACGACCTGGGTTCGCGTCCTGAATCTGATATCTCCTGAAAAGTTTTTGGGGTGATGGGCCTGTCCTGGCAATCCCCATTCTTCACCATCCAGCCCCCTCTACGGCTGTGGGTGCAGCCTGTGATTGGAACTGGCCCTGCCCCTTGGTAATCTCCCTAATTGGAAAGGAGCATAAAATATGAAAGAAAAAAAAAATAGAAAGATGAATATTTTATTCCAATATATTTTGTTTTATTTTTGTATTAAAATAATTAAAAGTGATAAATAAATTTTTAAATACATAAATAAAGATTTTAGAGTTGAGAGGGTGGGTCCTCCGAAGTGAGTGAGCGAATTTAACAGCATAGTTGTGTGTAATCAGATATCAGGTGGGGGAATGTGATCTATATAAGAGAAATAGATCACTGAATAATTTAGTATAAAAAAGTAGCTCACATAGTAAAAAAGGTTGAACACCACTGGTATAATGCAATGAAAATAATGCATTACAGTCAAACCTCGGTTTATGAATGTCTCGGATCACAAACAATTCAATTTACAAACAAATTTTCCAAATACAAAGCATCTTGGATGACAAACTATGTCTCGAGTTACAAACATGCAAGACGTCAATATAAATATTTTCAATAATAATACATTGTGTCACTTTAGAAACATTTTAAAACGTAGACAAAAATAAATCACACTGAATAACATTTTACTGAGATAGAGGCCAGTGGATTTAAAGCAGAGTTGAGTGCTACCAAGAGTTAAAAAAGAAAAAGAATCCTCTTTCAAACAATAGCATTTCACTTCCTCACAATCTTCCACTTACACCATCAACTCTCCTCCTTACAGGTATGGTAAAACTAAAGTTTTTGTCTATATTTGATCTGCTTAGTGTTGTGTTTATCTTTTTTTTGTGATAGATTTAATGTGTTTTTCTTTTTGTGATAATTTTATGTTTAGAACTTGTGCACAAAGTACTGTTGAAAAAGTTTAAATAAGATATCATATTGGGTCCATGAACAGATTAATCTATTTTACATTAATTCCTATGGGGAAAATAGTTTCAGTTTATGAATGACCTTCAGGAACGAATTAAGTATGTGAACTGAGGTTTTACTATATACTATTAGTATGATTATATAATTATACTGATACATAAAATTTATATCCATTTTTCAAGAATGGAAGTTAAATTTGAAAAAGATTAAGCTATATTATTAATTACAAATTATGAAATATTATACAATGTGTCTATAAATAATTTGAGCAAATACAAAGGCATATTAATTATAAAGTATTCATTGCATAAGAATCAAATCTAAATTATACTAAATAGCATTCAAAGTTTCTTGCTTACTTAGCAAAGTTTAATGTATATGTATATGCTGATCTGCAGACATGAAGTCAATATTCAACTTTTTGCCAAATATCCTGCAGCATGTGTTCACTGATCTTGGATATCATTATCCAAATGCACTTTTTTTAATCCATACAGTTTTGACTAGTGATGGATAGTAAACTTTATTCTTCACACAATCTTACAAGAAATAATGGATTTAGGTCTGGAGATCACAGTAGCCAAGGAATGAAACCTTCCCTGCCAATCCAAAGATTATGTATCTGCTCATTCAAGAATTTTATAACTTCACAGTGAATGTGTGGTGAACCCCATCTTGTTATAGAATTACATTTGGTTTATCTTGAAGTAAATGTGACATTAAGCATAATTCTGAAATGTTACAGTAAATAATTTCTGTGACTATTTTTTGTAAAAGAAGAAAGGACCATAAACCTTATCATTTGTCAAAGTATAAAACACATTAACTTTCAGGCTGCTCTGACATGTTCAACCATGATATGAGGATTTTCATTTTCCCCATATGCATGTGTGTCTATGAACCTAAGTTTAATCTATTTATGAAAAACCATTTTTTATTATCACATATTATAGTGGTAAAAAGCAAAATTACTGTTAGCATTTATGTGGAATAAAATTCTTTGAGCAGTTATTTAAAATGACATTAATCTGATTATTATGCACCCTTTTCTTTTTGTATAATAATTTTCTATAATCATTCATATCATTTGTAGTCAGTGTACAACGTACACAGACATGAACTGCAGAATGGGCTTAGAGGCAGCTCTATAGAGATGATATAGACTTGAAAAAAAGCAAGAAACTCAAAACAACTTTGAAGATTAAATATAAAATGCTTTGACAGATTAAAGTTTTATTCTCTAATGTTTCCTGCTGAAATAAAATGTATTAAATAATTGTGCATCATATGTTGTATAAAACAGAGTATTATTTGAGTCTCTCAGAAACAAAACTGATTAACTCTATTTTTTTTTTTGTAAATTGCTCAATTTTAGTACCCAAGCATATGTTTGCCCTAATCAAGTATTAGGGCAAACATATGGTACAAAAATTTAGAAATTTACAAAAAAAATGGAGTTAATATGTTTGGCTTCTAAGAGCCTCATATGTAACTAAATATAATAAGCAATCATATTATATTTTAATTTGATTTAAAACAAATAAATAAATAATATAATATATCTTAATGTATTTTATTATTTCAATATTTATTTTCACAAACATTAATACCTATTGATTTAATTATCAGATAATATATCTTAATGTATTTTATTATTTCAATATTTATTTTCACAAACATTAATACCGATTGTTTTATTTATTATTACACTGTACTCAGAATCATTCAATATTTGTGATAATCTTTTTAATAATATGAAATGATTATGAGACTTCATTTTTATTATAATAAAATATAGAATGTATTTTATGAAAGTATTCATTCATATATCTGAACAGAAAATCTTCAAAATATATAAGAATCTAATATTGTATAATATTAAATTTTTATTATAATAAAATTATATACAGGAATACCTCGATTATTGCGATTCTCGATTTATCGCGGTTTATAATTTGATACCAAAATTCGAATTATTGTGCTCAAATTCGAATTATTGCGGCTGCAAGATGTAGCCCACTACATATGCAACCAGAATTACATTTAGTTTGAGTCGCCACTTTCCAAGTAGCGCTTTGTTTTTATCCGATAGTTCTTGCTCACCATTCACCAGTAACTATCCATCTCTACTGGCTCTTCCGATCTTGCTCACCATTCACCAGTAACTATTCACCTCTACTTGAAGTACGTATGTGGATTTTATTTCTCTTCTTATTTACCCCTACAGTGAATGCTAAAGGAAACAAGGGTGATATCAAGGCTACAGCTATCAAGAAGAAATGTAGAGTGATCAACTTAGAAGATTAGCCTACAGCTATCAAGAAGAAACGGAGAGTGATCAACTTAGAAGATTAGCACATCAAAGAAACGTAGAGTGAAACTTAGAAGATTAGCACACTCAACACATTTCTTTTTTACCTTATACAAGAAATTAATTAATAGATTTGAAAAATCCTTGGCAATGATCACCCATTTTACATGCATCATTTATCCGCTCTTCCGATCTATTTCTTTTTTACCTTATACATAAAATTTAATTAACTTTGAAAAATCCTGGCAATGATCACCCATTTTACATGCATTATTTATCCCGATTATTGCGGTATTTTTCGTGGCAACATTAGCCGCAATAATCGAGGTATTCCTGTAGTTTTTTTTTTAATTCTCAAAATAGTTAATTAAAAAATCATCTTTAGTAATAATAAAGCCAATTATAAATAAATATTTTATTAATATAAGCTTCATTATTGAAACACTCATATATATTCAAATAATTTACAATACTTACATCTAATAAGGCATGCAGGTGTGTGTCTTCTAGAACAGCTAAAAGGAAATCTCTATCATGTTCAGAACCATCTGTGAGACAATGGATGTCATCTAAACTGTCCAGGACCATTGACACCGCTCCTTTGTGAAACAGGATATACTACTCACTTTTAAATTTCTTTTAATTTATATATTAAATAAAAAATTAATTTGAAAATAAAATTTTTGTTTTGATAAGTTTTTCTAGTAGAGAATCTAATAAATCTGTATGATTTAATTTTATATCACTTATGACAAAATAATTTTCAATCACAGGACAATCAAATATCAAAGAAAAGCTTTTAACAAAATTTAAGTAACATAAAAGTGAGATTACACTTTTATAGTTTATGAAATAATAGTGTTTGGAGGCTTCTTTAGTTCAAACTGTTACAGCAAAATGAAACTAGCAGTTCAGACAAATATCATCAATTAATAATTTCAAATGAAAAACAAGTGTAATTTGAAAAACCTATACTTGATAACAGAAGAATAATTTAAAAAAAAAATTTCAATTAAACCTTGACTCCTACACAATTGATCATGCTGAATTTAATAATGAAACAAAAATAAAATAAAACTAATAAAATTTCAGCTCACTTGGTCAGGGAAAGAACAATCCGTAAACGTCAAAAAACAACGAATTCACTAAAGTGCACTTTCGGCTCACCTGAGCCCTCCTCAGTAGTTCGACTTAACCGCTCCACTGACCGTTAGAGATTTAAATTGCCTCCCTAAAAACAGTAAAGCTGCACTTCCCCTAGCGGGCAAAGTCAACAGTTTGCCTTTTCTCAACCATGAGGGGAGGTGCAGCTTTATTGTTTTTAGGGAGGCAATTTAAATCTCTAACAGTCAGTGGAGTGGTTAAGTCGAACTACTGAGGAGGGCTCGGGTGAGCTGAAAGTGCACTTTAGTGAATCCGTTGTTTTTTGACGTTTACGGATTGTTCTTTCCCTGCCCAAGTAAGCTGAAATTTTATTAGTTTTATTTTATTTTTGTTTGGAAATTATGGAGCAGCTTAATAATGAAGTTTATTTATTTATTTTTTTTTATCAAAAAGATTTTTTTGTCAAAATAATAATAAATTTATATCAATTATTAATAATTTATACAAATTTATTTTTATTTTGTTTAACTTGTATATATTTGTTAGTTGTAATAATTAAAAGTGCATTTCATTTTAATATAGTGATTCTGAATGTACCTTCTAAATTTATAAGATTATGTTTGAAATATAAAAAAGAATTTTGTGAAAAGTCTATTATTGATAGGAAAATTTCAACTTGTGATTCTTTTATTATGTAAAATTAAAAATGCTTTACATAATAATAAACAATTGTTGCAATTAAATCACACAGATATATAATTTTTACAGAAGTATTTTTCTACACATATTTTTATATGCTTAATAAGATTTCTTTAACACATTGATGACTGCTGAGTATAAAATCTTTCCAAGGTCATGTAAATACCAACCCACGGAAGCACAATGTATAAAATTTTTCCTTTTAGTGGTCATTGTTTGTTTATTGTTTCCTAATAAGATTGCACATTTTCCTTTTGCTATCCATTAATTATCATATTATTTTTGTGTTCTACATAGTTCTCTGCTTCTTACAATATAATATTATGAACGTATCATAATTTTTGAGAGATATATATAACTAAATCCAAAAGCCATAATATAAAATATTTATTTATTTATTTTGAAATTCATTTGCAAATTTTATATAACTTGAAATTTCTATTGTATCATGATTAAAAATATTGATATCTTTTGCTGAAAACTTTTTATTGAAATGAAAAAATATTTTTTTAAGAAGATAAAAAAATTGTATAAAATAGATAGATTATTAAAGTTTTTTTAAATTTTTAAAAATATCAACTGCATATTACAAACAAATTAAAATTTTAAATTTGTTTTTTATTCTATTTGAAACATTTTCTTATAAAGTGTCTAATTTATGGATTTCTAATGGTTATTTATTTCTGAATTTATATTTACGAATTTGTTTTTTTTCACTTGAATTTAAAAACAGACATATTACCTTTTTTATAAAAGTGAAAAATAATAACAATTAAAATATGAAATACTTTTAATTTTATTACATCTATTGGCAATCTAGTATATACAGAGAGAAAGGCATTTAAACATACTGCATTATAAACAACAGCAAACAAAGGAATTTAAATGTCCTCCCAAATTTTATAAAATATTCCAAAATAATATACTTATAAAATTTGAAATATCCCACGAGATGATTCACGAAAAATATTGATACCAACACATCATTTTTGAACTGATGATCTTTTTTATTAGAACAACATCGAGAAAAAAAGATTAAATATATAAATTAATAACAAATCTTCAGAATAATATAATAATATTACGAAAAAAATGATTTTACTTGCGAATTTATTGTTCTAATCATAAAATATTTTTCGCTCTACCTAGAGGGAAAAATTAAATTCAAACTGAAAATAAACAATATAGTATTCGATAAGCTTGATATTTATACATTTATTTCTATTTAAACTATAAAATTAACAAAAAAATATACAAGAAACATTTTTTCAAAACAAGTGAACAGTAAATTGCTATAACTTGTAATGTTTCAATAACCTTCTATAAAATTAAAAAATAAAATGTGATCTATCGAATGATATATAAAAGTATATAATAATTCCAACGTTGAATAATACTAACAAAATCTATAAAAACGAAAAAAATATTTAAATCAATAACCGAAATTTTCCCCTTCTTAATCGAGAAATTGAAGAGATATTAATAAAATTTTAAAATTTCATTAGAATCGAATCAATAACAAGCGAGTATTCGCATTTTAAGAAATTTATGAAAAAAAGTTTGGCACCAGTGTTAATATAGACGGCAACAGTGTAGTCGAAGGTCATAAGTCGGTTGCCAATTTGCTAATATTAATCATATACAGTGGATTCCGCTTAATTGGGACACGTTGGAACAAAGCCGTTTTGGCCCAATTAAGCGGTTGTCCCAATTAAAAGAAGTAGTAAAATAAATATGATTATTTTTTTCATAATTAATTATTATGAGAAAAATACTTTTAATTGTGAATTTATTGTTCTAATTGTAAAATATTTTTTGTTCCAACTAGAGGGAAAAATTTAATTGAAACTAATATAATAGTCAATAAGCTTGATATTTATACATTTAATTCTATTTAAACTATAAAATTAATAAAAAATATAAGAAACAACATTTTTCAAAACAAATAAACATTAAATTGTATAATTCGAAAAATAAGAGATGTTTCAATAACCTACTATAAAATTATAAAATAAAATGTGTTCTAACAAATGATATATAAAAGAATATAATAATGCTAATAAAATCTATAAAAAAATAATAAAAATATTTAAATAAAGAAGCAAATTTTCAAATATTTTTTGTTGATTCAAAAATTAAATAAGATAAATTAGAAATTGAAGAAATATTAATAAAATTTCAAAATTTCATCAGAATCAAACCAATAACAAGTGAGTAATCGCAACTTAATAAATTTAGAAAAATTTTGGCAGCTATGGAAATATAGCAGGAACATTGTAGTTGAAAGTCATAATAAGCCAGGCTTCAATGTGCTAAGCTTAGATATTGAAATAAATCAATAAAATGTTTAATTATGAAAAATTAATATATCATTTTTCCATATCAGAATCATATATTATTATATTCAAAATTTATCTTGATAGAATGAATTCTTATGACAATTATGTTATTAACTTTAGACAATTTTTTATATAAATATACATATTGTAGATATTTATATATAAAATACTTTTATTGTTCTTAAAAAAGTTTTATTCATCTTTTTAATGAAAGATGATTTATAAATTTTTATATTCATTTAGTTAATTTAGACTTAATGAACTATAAATTGCTTTACAGAATATCATACATAGAACAGAATATCATAACATGATTTTTTGTTCTATGTATAACATGAAGATGGCTACATGTCGAAAATGTTTGTTTAGCTTTATTAAAATATTCTTTACTGTTGAAAGTGCTTGTTTTGTGATTATTTAATTGATTTATTTATTTAAATTTATTTTTTATCATGAATATAAAATTTTGGTAATATCAATAATAATATATTAAAAAATATATTAAATTCAAAAAATAATAATAATTAAATAATCAAGCATAAAAAATAAAAGTCCCACCTGTTGAAGTAACATCATCTTCCACACCAAAGTCTGTAATACCATCTAAAGCTGGATCACTATAAAACCCAGTCCATTTTGGACTGCATTCCTGCTGAACCGCTCTTCCGATCTATTTCTGTAATAAATTTATTATAGTTTTACGAAGGAATAAATAAAATTTTCAAAATAGCATTGCTTTCACACAAAGAAAAAGTGAGAAAAATCAAATTCCATTAACAAGTTATAGCCAACATTTTTATTAATATAATAGTTATTTGCCTTTTTTATTTAATCTATATTGCATAACTCCAATGTAACAAGATATAAATACAAATTTATTGCTACTTCGTCTGCTAATACTTGTAAATTTTATATAAGAATATAATATTTCTTTTCATTTTTCTTACTTTTTACAACAATTAATTACTAATTCAAAAAATAGTTCAAGATTGAGAAAGTTTAAACACTTTAATCAAATAATGTTTTCAACACTCTATCAGAAGATCATTAATTCTAAGACAATCTATTATAAATATGCCTAAATTTATAAATTAAGAATGCTATCTTTCCATCACAACATCCATGTGATGAAAAAACAAATATATTATATGTTAATGTACTTTATTTTCTCAATATTTGTTTCTAAAGTACAGTGGGTGATCGGTTAATGAACAGTTCGGATAACAAACAAATCGGATAATGAACACTTTTTTGAAAGATTTTTATGTTCGGTTAACAAACACATGTTCAGATAACGAATACTTCACAGAACAAACTGTGGGACCCACGGACTGACCGAATGACAGATCAGCAGGATGACTGCATGGTAAAGCTATGGCTTACCATTCTGGAGGATTCCGGGGATCCCACTCCTTCAATTTTTTATGAGGGATCTGGGCCCAGACTGTAGAAATCCATCCTTCAATCTTCTGGTTGACCCCATCATAAGTGTTGTTCAGCTGTGATGATGGCGGTTCTATAAGTGGCCGCCGCCAGATAAAAATATTGCATGAGACCTGTGTTATGGCGGGCTCTATAAGTGGCCGCTGCCAAATAAAAATATTCCATGAGGATATTTTGTTATCATGGGTGTTGGTCAGCCTGTGATGATGGTGGCTCTATAAGTAGCCATCATGGGTGTTGGTCAGCCTGTGATGATGGTGGCTCTATAAGTGACCACTCCAGTTAAAATATCCATGAGGATATTTCGGCTTAACTAACCTAAAGGAATGACAGGCTTAAGCCTTGCGTGTTCGTGGACTTATGGGTAAGGATGAAAGAACAGTATTTTTCCCGATTAAAATGAACTCGGAGACAATGTGAAACAAATCAAA
>AYEL01057536.1:0-10989 GCA_000484575.1 Olivierus martensii | reverse complement strand
TTTATTATTGAGTACTAAGAAACAATATTTCAAATATATAATGTATTCATGTATAAACTAAAGATTCATAAAAGGCAAAATAGTATTTGCAAAAATGGGTTATTTTGTACACATATTAAATTGAAATAGAAAATTTTTTTAAGATTATTTCTTCGATCATGATGTGTTTGTTGCATCTTTGTGTTAATTGTATTCCTGTTGATGGCTATAGAAAACAGTGTATTTGTTTGTAACAAAAATCTACATTTTTCGATTCTGTTATTAAAAATATACTGTTTTATTTGAATATGTCAATTTTGAATTATATAGGTATTCTTTGGTTTTCTATATCTATAAAATTTGACTTTACATAAAATATTTTCCAAATTTCTTTTTTCAGATATAGAATATTTTATATATCTACTATACATGTAAGTTACAAGTGTAAACATGTTAGCTTAAAATATTTAAAAAATTCATGTTACTTGATTTTATGCTTTGCATTATTTGTAAATCATTAAGTATCATATTATTAGTACAATATTAATCCATGTGGCATTGTATATTTTTTCAATCAAGGAATAATGTGCTATTGTATAGGTGCTATTATCATAATCTACTTATTCCCAGGAGATTTTGATTCAAAATTTCTATTGCTTTTTTGACTTTTGCAAAATTTAAGTTAAGTAAAAAAATTGTGTCTCAATTATTTGCATTAATCAGGACATAGCTATATATATGTACGTAAATATTTTAATTTATTGAATATTGCATAAATATAATCAGAAAATTGCATATTTATTCCATCATTCCTTGGTAGGCTTTGCCATATTTATTTCTAACAAAAATCTGCTATTTTCCTAATTCTCTTATTAGAAATATGCAAAATGTGTGAATATTTATAATTAAACACATTCAGCCTCTATTTATATAATTTCACAGCCATGTGATTTTTAAAAATGAATAATTCCATCTATCATATTATCTTACTAATAAACTAATATACAGTGATACCTTGGATCACGAACGTCTCGGTTCATGAACATATCGGTCTACGAACACTATTTGCGAATAAATTTTGCTTCGCTTTACGAACGATGCTTCGGTTCGTGAACACACACTCACGGAGTGCATAGAGCGCACGTGACTCGCAGCGCACAAAACCATGCGCACAGCCTCGCCCCCAGCAGCAATCCAGTTCGCCCAGCTCACATAAGTACAGTAAAGTTCCAACAAGTGTTGATATTTTAGTTTTTTTTTTTTTTATTTAATTAAATTTATCCCTTATTATGGCTCCCAAAAAGTTAAAAGTGTTAGTGAAGGTGGTGTTAAACATGGTTTCTTCAAATATTACTGTTATATTTATTTCCTATTTGTATTATTTCTCTAATATTACTGTTATATTTATATCCTTTTAGTATTATTTCCACACATCTTTCTTCTAATATTACTGTTATATTTATTTCCTTTCTGTATTAATTCACCACAAGCCATAACATGTTAAAAATTTTTTCTAGGACAAAAAACGTATTATTTGGAATGTTAAAAATTTTTTTCTAGGACAAAAAACGTATTATTTGGATTTACATTTATTTCCTTTCTGTATTATTTCCACACATTAAGCCATAACATGTTATTCCTTTCTGTATTATTTCCATACAAAAAGCCATAACATGTTAAAAATTATATTTATTTCCTTTCTGTATTATTTCTACACAAAGCCATAACATTTTAAAATTATTTCTTCTAATATTACTGTTATATTTATTTCCTTTTTGTATTTTTTATTATTTCCACACAAAAAGCCATAACATGTTAAAAATTTTTTTTCTCTGTATTATTTCCACACATAAAGCCATAACATGTTAAAAATGTTTTCTTTTCCTTTCTGTATTATTTCCACACATAAAGCCATAACATATTAAAAATTTTTTGTAGGATTTCTGTATTATTTCCACACATAAACCCATAACATGTTAAAAATTTTTTTCTAGGACTGTATTATTTCCACACATAAAGCCATAATATGTTAAAAATTTTTTCTAGGTATTATTTACACACATAAAGCCATAACATGTTAAAATTTTTTCTAGGACAAATTTCCACACATAAAGCCATAACATGTCAAAAATTTTTTCTAGGACAAAAAACAGTATTTGGTTTGCAATAATTGCAATGGGAAAAATTGATTCGGATTACGAATTTTTCGGATCACGGCAATGGGAAAAATTGATTCGGATTACGAACTTTTCGGATCGCGAACAAAGTCAAGGAACGGATTGTGTTCGTGAACCGAGGTATCACCATGGGAAAAATTGATTCGGATTACGAACTTTTCGGATCACGAAACAGTGTCGGGAAAAATTGATTCGGATTACGAACTTTTCGGATCACGAACAGGATCGAGATTGATTCTTACGAACTTTTCGGATCACGAACAGGGTCAAGGAACGGATTGTGTTCGTGAACCGAGGTATCACTCTATTTTTTCTACAAACTGTAAAGATGGTAGAGAAAAGTAAAATGGCAGATAATTTTAATAAAAACAGCTCAAAAAGAATACTAATTAATTTGGAAAGAGAAATAAAAAAACATTTGGTATAGCCCATGGTCCCGAAGGCAGATAACACTTTCATTTATTCCTAAGCCTAGGAATAAATGAATCCCTTAAGACTTAGCTTCAGTATAATTCTTATATTGAGACTAAATCTTATTGTCTAATTAACAAGACATTGTTTTTGTTAAATATGACAGAAAGACTGGTGGGTAGATTTGTTAAGGATAGTGTTTTAAGTCCCTTCTACAACAATTTTGCCCAATTGGTTGGCAAATCAATTGTAGCAGATCAGCTGAAAATTTTCTCCTGGGACTATATCTGAGATGCGTAGTCAGCTCTCAGTATAGTTTCTAAATGGTATGATTACATTGGATTAACTGTTAATCCAGCAAAGACTCTAACGGCCGTATTCACCATGGCGATGATTGGATTAACTGTTAATCCAGCAAAGACTCTAACGGCCGTATTCACCATGGCGATTTAATTCTCAGACCAAGATCACTCCTATTTTTTGTACTCGCCACAACAAATTCTGTGAATTAATCTCCAACTGCGAGAGGTTATTTAACCCCTCCCCGATAGAAGCGAGTTAAATAACCCCTGGCAGTTGAAGATTAATTCACGAAATTTGTTGTGGCAAATACGAAAAATAGAAGTGATCTTGGTCTGAGAATTAATTCGCCATGGTGAATACAGCTGTAACTGTGCCTTTTACATTAAGAAGATGGGACTTACTGGACCATCATCATTAGCAAAAACTTAGTTTTCTACTGTTCTTCTACTGAACTCAAATACCTTGGTGTTATGTTAGGCAAGGAATTGATTTGGAAACCACATGCAGACTTTATTGTTGTGAAGGCCTGTAAAGTCTTATGGACTTGTAGAGGCATTTTGAGTAAGACGTGGAGATCTAAACCAAGTTGCTATATTGGATATATTCCATGGATGTGAGACTTATTATTGCCTATACTGCCGTTATTTGATGGCAAAGGGTTTTGTTAAAGATTTGCAGGTCTGAATTTGGAAAAGATTTAAAGGTTGGGCTGTCTGAGCATCACAGGAGCTACATATGAGGACTGTTCTACAGCTTCTTTTGAAGTTCTCTTGTGTATTTCTCCTTTGCATTTGTGTGTTGAGGCTAGTGCCTGGGAAGGTTATTTATAAAAGTAAATGATTAGCTAGTTCAGTAATAAACTGTTTTAATCAAAAACACTTATGGCTATGTTTAATGTTCTGTCGCGGGTTTTATGGGGTATTTTTGAGTATCAGAAGAGAATTTTTCTGTTTCTATCTCATTCTTTAGGTTACTGATGATGGGTAGATATCTGAATGTACTTTATTGAAAATCTATTGGTTCAAGAGGAAAAAAGCTACTTGTTATCTTTAACTTTAGTTATCAAAACTAGAATAGTTTATTTATTTTTGTTACTTGAAAAATTTAAATATATTTGTTTCATAGAAAATTAATACAGAGAATTTTAAAATAGTACTTAGCCACTAAACAGCTTAAATAAACACAAATGTTAACAGATAAGCCCTTTAGTAGTAAAATATTTCAGAAATGTTTTCAATTCATTTGGTATATTCCTCAGCTTTTAATATATAGGGTATTCCTAAAAAATCTGGCCAAATTTAAATCACAGATGTTACTCATCAAAACAAAGCAAAAAGTATATATAAATATTGGTCCAGAAATGTTTCTTTTTTGAGATAACACTGGATATAAAAGATAGGTAGTTTATGTAACTCTTACACAAGAGAGCAAATCATATGTTATTTCCAGTTTCAATAGTTTGCACAGTATTATGATTAATGTATAGTCTGTTTTATTACAGTTAATTGCAAACCACAGTTTACTAGTCATCATGAGACTAATAGGCTTAATAAAATTGTATGCTTTTATACCTTATGTTATATCTAAAAAAAAACATTTCTTAGTAAAGGTTTAACCACAAGCACTAATAAGCAGTCCAAAGTTATTTTTCAGTAAAATTTTTAATTTATTGAGGAATGTTTTCTGGACCCTTATATGGATTTTTTGCTTTGTTTTGATAAGTATCATTTATAATTTCAATTTGGCCAAACCTTTTAGGAACATCCCATATACTAATTCCATTACACAAGAACATGGGAACCAACCTATAAAATAAACAAATTTATAGGGATAAGACCATGTTCAGAAGCACTCTTCTTTATCACTGATGCAGATACTCTTCTTTATGCCAATCTGACCATTTTTACCTTACAGTTTGCTAAACAAAAGTTCATTTTATATAAAATAATAAAATAATAACTGCAATCTAATTACTGCAGATTTTTCATGAAAAATCTCACAGTAATTAATATTGTTACATCAGAAAAGCTGAAAACTAGAATTTTGTTTTGAAGAGTATCAACAATGCTACCTGGTGCCCTTCAAACACTATTCTATTAAACAAATAAAAAAATGAAAGAGCTTTTGGATTTAATGGATACTGATTTCAACTTGAATATAATTTATTTCTAAATATAATTGATTTATAAAAACAAGCAAAGTATGATTTAAATAATTTATTTAAAAATTTAAATTTCAAGAATCAGTATGAATATTTTACTTATAAATAAGTTTTTTCTTGATATAATTAATTTCTCTAAAATATAATACTATACTAAATTAAATTTATCATAAATAAATTTACCATTTTATAGGAATGAGTACATCTGATCATTCAGTGAATTCAGGAAGAGATTGTGATGTTTTAAGATCTCCAAATGATCTACATCGTTTATGTTATCCACCTCCTGAATTTATGCATAAAGCTGAAACATCTAGAGAAAGTGAATTTTATCATTCTAAAACAAAGGTATTAAAACATTTTATTGTCATTTTTAATAAGTAATAATTTTTTTTATTAAGTTGCAATCAAAGTGGTTTTGGATATCCTATTAGTATATAACTTGTTTTTGTTTATATGTTTGTATGTGTATATGTGTGCATATGCATGACATTAAAACAATTGATAGAAATAAATGTTGTTAACATAAACAATATCTCTGCTGATTTAATAATAATTAATGATATCAGCAAAGATGATGATAATTATTATTAAATAATTAATGATCAGCAAAGATATTAAAGATCCACTTGGTCCCTAACATAAGTTCACTCTCCCTTCTTTGAAACCCTTGGGGCCAAATATGTTTTGGATTTTGGAATTTTTTAGATTTTATAATTGTAATATGATGCATATACTATATATTTTTGATGCTGTATTTTAGATATGAAATCTGAAAGATTATAAATACCCCAGATTTGTTTCTTTACCACATACTAGATACTTGGAAAAATAAATTAGAATAAAATTAAAAATCCAAATTTTTCAATAATAACCTTTCCACTGTATATAAAATAATCTGTTATTTATTTATATATTTTGATATTTATTTTTGTAATAGCATTAAATATAGAAATAATTTCATATTTGATTCTAAATTACATCACACATAAGTTTTACTATATTCCTGTTAGAATATCAAATTTTATAAATTATATGCATATAAGATTCTGAGACAGCCATTTTTCAATATATCAAATATCTGACATTATACTGCTTGCAGATGTTATATATAAACAAAAGAACAATAGAATAAGACTTTGTTTGTTTATCTATTTTTAATAATAATAATTTTGGAATCATCGTTTAGAACCAAAAATAAAGGTGACTACTGGCACATTGGGAAATTATCTTCAGTTAGATAACTTATTTTTATTAAAATATATTGTTTTGTTATTTATCTAAGTAATCCTATTGACTTCAATAATAATAATATTGAACTTAAAGTGATTGTAATTATGAAAATGGCAGTCAAACAGTTGAACTAATGAATCACATACTAGGGTGACTAGCACTTTGCAGTAGTGCTTCTTGCTATAAATTCTCTTTTAAATGAGTATTTGTAAATCTTAAAAATATAATAAATAAACAGTTTTCCCAAAAATTTGTTTTAAATACAATAAAATAGATATAACAAACTCTGTTGTAATGAACATTCATCTATAATAAACATATTTCATTTTGTCCTGATTCATATTTATTTTGATGTATGTTAATAATTTTGATTATAAAGAACTCTCACTTTAGTTTTTAATGAACACAAAAATAGAAATTCCAAAAATATCATTCTAACATCCTAATTCTTTGGAAAAACTTCATTGTTTAATTCAGGGATCACCAAATGCTATTTTCTCTTATGTTATATGTCATTGCTACCAATCACTGATTACATTGAAAAAGAAATATTTTCAGTTTTTAATTTTCATGGCATAATTATTTTAATGTTCTAAGGTCATAACATGGTGACACTTAGAACATTAACATTATTTAAAATTGAATAAAATAGGAAGTATGTTTGAGAGGGAAGGCTGCATCAATAGTGAGGTTATGAGAAGAGCAAATACTGATTAAAAGTTGTGGGTGTACTTGAAAGATTGTGAGGAATGAGAATCTGTCAAAGAATGCTAGAATGGCTATATATCAATGTGTGCAGGTTCCAATATTGATATATGGAAGTTAAACATAGAGGGTGAAAGGCATAGAAAGCATTTGAGTGCAGTGGAGATGAGATACCTGAGAGGTATAGCTGGAATGACAAGTATGATTGTATATCGAATGACTAAACAAAAGCAATGTGGAGTTCTCAGCCACAGCTTGTGCCACCTCATCATTCCACACCATGCATTGCCATTTTTCCCATCTATCCTCATTTTACCAACTACTTGCAACACTCACTACACACTTTAAATTGTGTCCTCACATCCTCCATGTTGCATATATTCTCATCTATTTGATCCAGCTTTTCTCACACATTTTCATGTCTTCCACTTGGCATACATATCCTCCATTTTCACTTACTTCTGTACAGTTTTGTAGTCCTTACATTTCTCCATCCCTTAGTAGATTCCTAGAGATTTCCAATGTGATAGATGCAGTATGTAACTTTGGGATAGTCTGATCATGTGGAGTATGAATAAGTGAAGAACAATTAACAAAACAAGTATATATTGGAGTTATAGAGGGTAAATGTGGGAGAGGGAAGGCCCAGGATAGAGTGGAGAGAACAATTGGATGAGTATCTGAGAAAATAGTTTTTTCAGAATGTTTATAAGAGATAGACATGAAAGAAAGAATGACTGTACAGGAACTATTATAGTGTATAGAGATAGGGATGTATGGTGCCATCTGATTGGTGGCATTTAAGTGTTTTTTTTTTTTTTCGGTCCTTCCTTTATTTTTTCTTTGAGTACTGCTCACCTGTTACAATGATACGGACATGATATTTTTGTTGCATGCATTAGCAAAAGAAAAAAGATGGTGATTTGCTTTACACTGGTGGCCTGGAACATAATAAGGTATGTCTAAATACTATTTAGTAGAGCCAAAATTTTGACAATCAAGAAAAAATTAAAAAAAAATTTGCCTCTTACTAATGAATGAATATTTTTTTTTTTTATAATTTTGCAGCCATTCATACTTTTTTTATATAAAACAAGTGCCTTATTTGCTGCATCATCATTCAGCTTAAAATAATGACTATTAATAAATACATGATTATAATAAAGTGATCATACTTTTATTAATCTAAAACAGTATATCTTATTTAATGTAGTTTTCAAAAAATTATCTTTTTTTTCAAGTAAAAATTGAATGATTGAATAAAAAGTTTTTTTTCCACATACTATAAAAATAATCAATTTTTATCATATTAAAATTACATTAAGCTACTTCAGTCATGTTACTTAGTTTCACAATGGATACACATTCATGGTGGTGATTACTTCAGAGCCTAGTGTAGATTCAACAATTAGAAAGTCAAAAAATAGATTTTAATGAGCTAAGCCTAAACCTCTCTTGGAAAATTTAGAAATATGGGATGAGTTATTAACCCACTTCTTCATAGAGCCAGTAAACATTTTATCACATCATCCTGCAACTTTATTGCAGAGTTTCAGATTATTTTCAATTAATTTTAGATCAGTTTTTATATTGGCCATCAGAAACTTCTTGTGGCAAATTTTTGGCACTCATTGACATGCATAAAAATTTTCAACAACAACAACTATGCAGACTATTCAGTAAAGGAAGAATAAATATCAGAAATGTGAAAAACAGAGTGATCAGTTATTGATAATGAATGATGAACTTGTGGAAAAGTGAACAGAAAAATTTGAGAAATTAAGAGTTGTGATTCCTGATCTAAGTATTCCTTTCAAATTTCATGAACTCTACTCAAATTTCCTTTATTTGATGACATTTTTAGCATCACACCAATTTCTGAATGATGATTAATTGAAAACAGCATTGCAAAATTGGCACAGATCTTACTTCATTGAAGGAATACAAAAACTTGTGTCCCATTACAAAGATTGTCTCAACTTCGCCATGATTGTGTTAAGAAATAGCCTAAGATTCATAAACATTTGGCAAGTACTAAAAATTTTTTGAATATATCTTTTCCTTAAAAATCAGTTGATCCTTAATTTTTGAATATTCCTCATAATATCTGTACATCTGAAAAAATGTGATACATTCAACAATATACTTACTTCAGTATTTCTTTGGAATAGTAGCAGTTTGATGATATTTTAGATGTAAAAAAAACTGCCAAGGAAAAATATCATACATATATGAAAATTATTATTATAGTGCTATCTTTAAAGATGTAAGGATGCGAATATATCAAATTCTGGATTGATTAATTCAATTTGATGCAAATGAAATACTGTTAAAATATTTTAGTAAATCTTTTTTATATAAAGCATATGCAATATAACGTACATGTCATTGATTACATTGATATTCTAAAACAAAATTTCATCATTCATTCAAAACATATTATTAAATAATGGACAGGAAAAAAATTATTTATGTGCAATGAAAAAATGGTCTGAAGCTCATAACAAATGAAGAGAAGTAAAAAACGAGTTCAATGAAGAGGAAAGTTGAAACAGACGTATTTTTAGAGAAATTTGATCCAATTAAAGTTCATCATGCTCAATTCCTATCATAAATTTAAATTTTGGCTATCAAGTCAGCCATTGCCTGTCTGTTTTTTGAGATATTGAACTACATACAGATAGTCTTGACTTACAATCATCTTGACTTATAACAATTCATACTTTTGACAGTGATGAAATCCATTAATTCTATGATTGGTCAATACATTTCAATGGTATTCTTTGCATTTCTCTGCTTCTGCACTACTGCAAAACAGTAAATTCAAAACTAGCATAAGACTGCAGAAATTACTTTATTTGACAAACATTTTCAACTCTCCTTCGGGGTCAGAAAACATTTGTCAAATAAAGTCTTGCGCTAGTTTCTGTGTCTGTGTTAATTTCTGCAATCTTGTGCTAATTTTGAATTTACTGCATTTCAATGGGCTTGAATCCTTGACCCAATGATAGGAATTACAGAAAGCATCCGTTTTTCTGTCTGATTCTTGTAGTTTTGTGTTCTTTATGTTTATTAAGATTATATATAATCATAGTTAAGATTATAACTGAGAAATCCATAAAATTTTGGCATTTTTGACTTCTGACTATTCCAGCTTATTGTGGCAACTTATCATGAACCCTGCCATCATAAGTTTAATATCAGTATTACAAAAAGGGAATTATATTTGCTTTTTACATAAATTATTACAAATGAAATATTGTAATAATGTATGATGATGATATATATCAAATTTATGTTAAAATTATGAAATTTAGACAGCAGCATTTCAAAAGGATTGAAGATTTAATTGTTTAAATATTTTAATTGTTATATCTTTTCAGTATGAACTATGGAAACACATTTTCTGTCAAAGGGAATTACTTATATTTATATAAATTAGAACTATTATCATTTTTCTTATTACAAAATTATTTTATTTCAGATGGCTCAAAGTAAAGTAGATGATCAAAGACATGAAACAATAATTCTAAAAAAACAATATAATGAATTGTTAGCAGATAAACACCGATTAGAACAAGAAATTGATCGTCTACAACGTTATCATGAAGAAGATAGAAAAGAAGTGGCTGAATTACGTCGGCAGCAGGTAGTTTTATAATTTGTCTTTTTAATTTTCAGTTTGATTTTTAAAATTTATTTTGAAGAGTAGCATTGATTTACTTACTAAATAAATTATACAATTTTACTATTATAATATTCTATTGCATAATTTACCTCTTAAGGCTTGTTTATAGTCCGACGTTTCGTTAGCGCCTAGAACGTCTGTCACGCTGTGTTCTAATTTGCTTGTTTATAACTATAAACAAGCAATTAGAACGCAGCGTAATAAACAAGTAATCTTTAAATGTCTCAATAAAAAATTCAGCTTTGCTATTTGAACTAAGGACCATCTTAATTTGAACCCTCCTCCAGTTTGTATCAGATCTCAAAGCATCATGGTATAACCATAACGTTGAA
>AYEL01057535.1:0-18707 GCA_000484575.1 Olivierus martensii | reverse complement strand
AGAATTATTACTGATTATGATACAGGATACTGTTCAACTAACCTTTTCACACCTTATTTAACCTTTTCATTGGATATTTTATTTTAAAGGAAATTTTATGTTGAATTTGCAGTTAAGCCTGTTCTATATCCATAATTACGATTGTGATATATTACATATCTCAAATGAAATTTGCTTATATTTTATCACACAAAGAAATTATAACCATTCATCATGCTGTAAACTCTACCCCCTTCACGCGGGTGCAGCCTCACCCCACGATGAAATTTGCTTATATTTTATCACACAAAGAAATTATAACCATTCATCATGCAGTAAACTCTACCCCCTTCACGGGGGTGCAGCCTCACCCCACAGGGACCCCAGTGCCCTTGGGGAGATGAAACTGAGTGCAGCCTACCAGGGAGATGAAACCGGGACCCAAGGGCCTGGGCCCGTTGTGGATGGGCCCCCACATGACAGGGGCCTCCTGGTCCCTGGTGGGTGCAGCCCCACCCCACGGGGCCCTTTGGGCCCATAGCTCGTGGTGGGTTCATCTCCCCATGGCTGTGGGCCCACTGGGGAGATGAAACCAGGTCCCACGGGCCTAAAGCCCCTGTGGGCCCACCCGTGGAGTGGGGCCGATAGGGGCACAGTGCCTGTGGGGTGCAGCCTCCACGGGCCCCCATGCAATTACTACACATTTGAAGTAATGCTTAATAAAATATATAGTAAATAAATTTTCAAGATAAGCTATTATTATACAATATGCTGTTATATAAAGTATTATAAGATTAGATCACAATAGTATATTTCCGCTCATTTACATGACTGGGGATTTTCTAGTAATTAATAATTCTTCTAATAAATCATCTTTTAAATTATTAAAAGTTTTACGATTTGGTCCTATTCAATTTGTACATTATATTCATAAAACCTTTTACTTAATGCAGTAGAAATATTTCTGTTCATAAAATTAAGCTCATACTCCTAAAGTATATTCTTCAGATTTCTATGTACAACTCTTATATATTCCTTAGCTTTAATAGAATTTTTATTAAAAATCAGAATAATATATATATACTGTATAATCGAATGATGATTGTAATCTTCATATTGTAGGGCACCTCTTTGTCACAAGACTTAAGTTTTTTATAACATTTTTTATTAGTTTTAACCTGGTCCTCTCTTAAGACATTTTCTAAATAGTTGATTGGTAACTTGTTCACTATTATTATTATCATGTAAAACAGTGAACAAATAAATTGTGATGTATGTTCATAAATTATAAAAAATAAATTTCTTTTAAATAAAATGAAAAAATAAGTTATAATTATCAAATCTAAAGATATTTCTTCAATAAAATATTTAAAATTTTATCATTATAATTAAAAATAATGTTTTTATAAAAGTAAACATAGCATCAATGAGGTTTTATATAGACTGGAGTGATTGCTCAATGTTCAGCAAGGTCTGTTCCTAGTAGACTGGTCATGTTGTTAGTAGGGCTACTTTTTCAAATGTACATTCAACACTATAATAAATTGACTTTATTTTTGTGGCCAGATGTAGCCCATTTATTTTAGTAAGTGTGATGAGTAGATCCTAATAGCTAATAAAAAGAGTGTAATACCCCAATATTGAATATTAAGCCATTTTATTATTATAATTTTTTATAAATACCCGTTTTCAATAATTTTGAATGAAGTACACAAATACTCCAAATTTCGCATTTTCCTAATTTTTTAATGTTTAGAGGAAGGAGAAAAATAGATTTAGAGGTCATCAAGTGTGAATTGTCAAAAAAAAAACCATTATTACATTATCTTATGCTAGAAAAAATGTCAAATTATGAAAAAATAACAAATTCAAATAGAGTGAAAATATTATTTTTTTGACAAAGATTATAATCAAACAAGGGCATAATTACACTATTAACCCTTTGTAATAATAATAATAATAATAATAATATCAGTAAACCATATGAGCCTCTTAAAAGCCAAATTGATTAATTCCACTTTCTCAATTTTAGTACTCAAACCCATGATTAGTGCAATTATGAGTTTGAGTATTAAAATTGAAAGATTTACAGAAAATGGAGTTAATCAGTTTGGATTTTGAGAGGCTCATATATGACTTCCTTGATTTAATACTGGCCATCTAACACTTACTATTATAGAAAGAAAAATGGGCTTTATATTTTATAACTGAATGAAAAAAGCTAATGTATGAATATTATTGATGATGATTATTATTCTGGATTATAATAATAAATATTTCTTTTAGGTTTCAAATAATAAAGGTACATAAATATACACATAATTTATATTTTATAAATTATATAGACAAATAATAAAGATTGAATAATAGTTTTTATTCCAAAAAAAGTAATTTGAATTTTATAATAATATAGGATGTTTCAAATAAATATTTTCATGCTTTATCCAATTACTCTCATACCATCAAAAATAAAATCTCATTAATCTAGATCAAACTAGAATCAATAGAATAACCTGAATAGAATATCCAAACTAGAATATCCTGAATCACAGCTAGATCAAACTAGTTCAATAGAATAACAAACCCAATTGCAAGCAAACAAAGTATTGAAAAATTTTGGGAGAATTAGAATATAAAAATTCAATCAAAGAAAATTTATTGATTATATCAATCAGATATATATATCTAAAGAAAAAGCCATAGTCTACAAGCTTGTCTTAAAAATTCACACACTAAGTATATACAATTAATTCCAAAAGGCAATATTTAAGAACAGGGCTGCCGAGAGAAATTTTCGGGCCCGTGACAAGTTGATCTGGGCTCCACTTAAAAAAGTGCATCACTTTGGTTTAATAAAAAAAGTTATATAAAATACTAAATATTTATTTAAAAAAGTGTACAATAAATTCAAAATTCGATACATATGATACAAAATACAAACATTAAATAAAAAGAAAATTTTTAAATTTTTTCATCAAAGGTTTTTAAATTTTTTGCCCTCACCTGAGATGAGGACTAAAAAATTTTTAAAATCTTCGATGAGGGATATATAAAAATATCGTCTATCAAAATACTATTATATTTAAAATAGTTTATTTTGGCACAACTGCTTTGGGTGATAGACAGGAGGCCTGAGAACTATCGAACACATTATGTCCATTATGTGATACTTCGAGGCTCGATGGTCGGGCCCTTTTTGATGCCGAGCCCATGACAAATGTCTCGGATGCCACCCTCTTTCGGCAGCCTTGTTCAAGAAGCCATATTTTGATATTAAAACATAGGATGATATCACTTATTAAGATCATAAGATGCAATTATTGTCATAGTAGTAGAGTCTAAATAAATTAAACCATGAGCAGTAAGGATATTGTTATAACATTCAAACTGCTATAATTTTACTCTCGATATATTTTCCATTGCAGTTTTGAAAAAAATAGAGATTGTCTTTAAAGGATATTACAATTATGTTCATTTCAACATTGTTAAATATCTTAAGAATATCACCAATCTCTAATCATTTCTGTCTAACAACATATACAGTGGGTGATTGGTTAATGAACTGTTCAGATAATGAACACTTTGGTGGAAGATTTTTTACGTTTGGTTAATGAACACTTCACAGAACAAATTGTGGGATCTGCGGACTGATGGAATGACAGGTTGGCCGGATGGCCGTATGGTAATGCTGTGGCTTACCATCCTGGAGGATCTGAATCCCACTCCTCCAATTTTTCAGCAGGGGTCTGGGCCCTGCTCGTTGAACCTCATTCTTCAACTATGGTTGACCTCATCATGGATGTTGGCCAGCCTGTGATGAGCTCTATAAGTAGCCACTGTTAGATAAAAATATCTCATGAGGATATGGCAATATAACTAACCTAAAGGAATGACATGCTTAGGCCTTGTGCATTAATGGACTTATGGGTAAGAATGGAAGAAGAGTAGTTTTTCCCAATTAGAATGAACTCGGAGACAACTTAAAACAAATCAAAGATTTATTTAAGAAGGTAAGAGAGAAATTTTACAATATTTTGGTCTTAGAATACACCCATACCAGGTTAAGGTCAATAGGTTTGGGGATCTCTACAACGACAATGCTATTAATTGCTTCTGAAAAATTTTGAAGAGAGAAAAGCAATTGACATTGGACAGAATTGTTTTTAAAATCCTGAAGAAGAGAGAAAAGCAATCGACATTGGACAGATTTTTTATTATCCTGAAGGAGAGAGAAAAGCAATCAATATTGGTCAGATTCTTTATCAGAGAGAAAAGCAATCGATATTGGGCAGGTTCTTTATCGGAAAATAAACCAATAGATGAAAATGCAAGACTATGTATGTATATATTATTGTTATTACAGTGAAACCTCTCTATGTTGGACACATTTGGTTCCTTCAAAATATGTTCAACTTAGAGAGGTATCCAAGATAGAGAGATTCATAAAATTAAAATTTTTTCTAAACATACTAAACACTAATTTTTCATGTCAATGCAAACCTTTATTCGTATCAAACTGGAAACCTTGTATTATTTTAAATAAAAACTCAAAAATGTTATACACACACTGCAGCTGTCAGTGCTTTCAACATAAGAATTATCTATTTGAAAAGAAATCTGTAAGTAGTTTGCCTTTTTTATATTTAATTTACACTTCATCCACACATTTTCAATTTTATTTTTTCTTATACCAAATGGAGTTTCAATAATCTCTGGTTCATTATTAGAACATGCTTATCGTTCAAATTCCTCTACATCTTCCAAAATTGTTTCGTGATCATTCGGTTCCTCTTCCAACAAAGTCTCTCTATGAATAGAGCTGGATATAATCTTTTTTAATTAAATCACTAGCTGTAAAATTTTCATATTCATGATGGACAAGTTCGTTGTCAAAATTTGTAAAATCTTCAATTAAAATTTTATGACAATAGTTCTCAGGAAGAGCACTCAGTTCTTCTCCTAGGTCAAAGTTATCGATCTCTTATATTCCTTTTGTAGCAGGTTTTCGCGCTGTCAAGTACGTTATTGACAGCGGAGTGCAAAGGGTTAATAGCAAATAATAGCATTATTAATACCACATAATAAAATATAAGACAACATTTTACTTTACCTGCTATAATGCAATAAAATAGTTGAGTATGTGAATGTCACATAATAAAATATAAGACAACATTTTACTTTACCTGCTATAATGCAATAAAATAGTTGAATATGGAATGCTTATTGAATATTTCTAATGTTTAAGCTTAGAATTTGTTTCAATCTTAAATTATTACATATCTTTAATTACTATTAAATTGATACAGTTGTTGTAAATACAATAGCAGCATCAATTTCTTATTTTAAAGCAGCAAAAGTAAAATCTTGCCAATTTTCATCTTGCCAATTTTAATACTATGCAGTAATATAATTTCTAAATCTATGATTAATATATAATGCATTTGAATTTCTAATCTATTTGAATTTGTTATTCCCATGCTAAGTCTGTTTTTAGTATCTAATAGTTGGTTTTAAAAGATTTTAAAAACTTCAATAAGTTATTCATTTTATACAATTTTTTTGTCATCTTTAAAAAAAAAATACTTTTTTTTCAACAAAAAGTTTTCAGCAAAAGATATTTTTAATCATAAAACAATAGAAATTTAAAGTTATGTAAAATTTGCAAATGAATTTCAGTATAAATAAGAGATTTTATATTATATTTTAACTAAATTTAAAAACTCATCTCTCTAAAAATTATGGTACATTTGTAAATATTTATATTGCAAAAAATGGAGAATTATGTAAAAATACACAAAAATAATATGATAATTAATCAATGGCAAATGGAAAACGCACAATCATATTAGGAAACAATAACCACTAAAAGGAAAAATTTTACACATTGGATGTACACATGTTGATATTTAAATGACTTTGGCAAAATTTTGACAAGTAGTCTTCAATGTTAATAAGGATTATTAAAAAGTACTTAAATATATGATTTGACATATTTCAGATGATGATTGAATTGATTTTCTTATTAATAAAATTGAAAAAAGAAATCAAAACATTAAAAATTATTCCTTTAAATATTTTAGGAGACATTAACTGAAACTGGAGGAAGTGAAACTGAACAGATGTATGTTTCAACTGTGAGGAAATGTGAAGCCATGAAAGAAGAGTATGATACATTGCATAAACGTTATGCAGATTTAATGGCATCTCATAGTGCTACAGTTTCAAAATTAGAAGTTACTCAAGAAGAAATGTCATGCTGGAGGAAACGATATGAAGAAGCTATGCTTGAACGAAATGCTGTTATCAGAGAAAGAAATGGTCTTCAACAGCAGTGTACTGCAGCAATCAGACAGTGGGATAATTCCTTAAGAGAGAGAAATGAAGCTCGTGAACAACTTACCAAAGTGAGTTATGTCAAAAATTTTTAAATAATTATTTATTATTATTTTATGACTTTTATGTGGGGTTAACAGCAAAGTGTATCACTAGGGCTTTTTCTCTAAATGCTTTGTCTGATAAAAGAGCAGAACTTTGTTTTCAGCAAATTTTGCTGTCTAGAGATATGTCTGTGTGAAACATTTTTAAATGATCTAAATATCATTCTGAAATGAAATTTTTATTCTTGCATACTAATAATAAATCTGAAAGTAGCTATTGAAAATCAAGAATTCACCTTTAGAAAAGAATATTTATACAGAAACCACAAAACACCTATGGGTGACAGGTTCGGCATTTCACTCCGACACCTGTCCAAGGTTTGACGCCGCTCCCCCTCGCTATCTATACGTTTAGACGTAAAAATTTTAAAGTGTACATTTAATTCTCGTTTATCGGCCCAATTCAGGACAGTATTCAACAATTCAAAACCACTTGCCATAGCAAACTTTTTATTAGTATTCAATAGTTTACAATTTAACAACGTATTAAAAAACGTTAACAAAATTCTCTCTCTCTACAAAAAGTAAATACTTATAGTTACCAGTTACAACCAAGAATATTCCTTGAATAGCAGTATTTACGGTTGCGGCCTCACAATTACAGTTTCCAAAAACAAGTATTAGAATTATCATCCAACAGTCAAGTAAAAAGTCACTCGTCGCTGCAGACATCCACCAGAAAAGAGAGAGAGAGCCAGCATTCCCTCCCACGGGAAGCCTTTTAAAATCCAAACCATTAGCATAAAAATACAAAACTTGCAAAAACTTCATTAATTGAATCCAAACATTACGTCCATCGACGTCTTTAATGCTCAAACATATTAATAATTCTTGAAATAAAGTCCATAACGTTATTACAAAAAAGAACTGGAAAACACCGATAAACGTTGCACAGTCGGGAACAAAATGGTGGCCTCCCCACACCACCCCCTCTCCAGGTAAAGTTCTCTTAAACATCCATAATACCTCACATGGGGAAAGATGTCAATGTTAAGTTGATTGATAAATATAGTGTAAACTGAGAAGACAGTTAATTAGAGTTAAGCTTTTAATTTAACTACAGGTGTACCTCATTTTAAGACACTTCACTTTACTGCTCTTTGCTAATATGGTGTTTTTCAAATTATATTTATTATTATTTTTGGTACTTGGCCTTGCTCTTAAGGCTGTTTTTAGCAGTGATGTGCACATCAGCTGACTTCAAGAATAGAGTCTACTGAATCCATTTTGTTTCCCATGCTAAGTCTGTTTTTAGACTTAATGAATGATACTGTAAATATGTTTATAAGCTTCAACCCACTGAAATCCTTTGACATGGAAACAAAGCAAGGGTTTGAAACAAAAGAACAATAAAAAACCTATATAAACAAAATTCAATCCCGAGTTACACAGTGGGCTATCGCAGAGCAGTTTTTTGCATTTATTGGATGAAAATACATGCCTCTGATGATGCATCCTAAATTTTCTGATTACCAAAATTCTATTCTAAAGTAGAAAATGTGAATGGATTGTATTTGTAGAATTTGGACTATTTTTCATTGAAGCTTATTGATTCTGCTTTCTATTCTATTTAGTAATTTTATTTTGCTTTTGGGATGAGAGAGATTTATTTTTGAAATTTTAACTAAAAACATGGAATTTTAGTAGGATGAGTTGTGTAAAATTCGTAAAATAAAAAATTTTGCCGATAATATCAAAATTTTGGTTAATTCTGTTAAATAAAAGAATATTTTTACTTATTTGTTCATTTATTTGCTTTAATTTTACAGATAATTTTATAAAATACAAAAAAATCCTAATGTAAACAACATCAGGTTATAAAAAGGGGGCATGTCACTTTTATTGTTTTATGGTATCCAGTCCTTTTGTGGGAAATTGCAGCTAAGCCTACTTTACTGTGCTGCATGTGCTATTGGGTATAGTGTGTCAACAAAGCATCACAAGGCCAAATTACAATAGGGTAGAAAATATTACAGCTGTTTATGTATGAAAGTAGACTATTTTCATTTATATTATGTTTTTTGTTATAAATTTGAAAATTTATAAAAGATTAAAGTAAAAATTATTGAAACGAAGAAAAGGACATCAATAAACATATTTTACTAAAAAAATGATAATATTTTAATAAATTTTTCCCATTTTTCAACTAAATTAATTAACTTAATTAAAATTTGCAAATACTTCATTTTTTATCAATAATTTTTTAAAATATTATCTGATTTTCTTCATTCATACCTTATTTTATTCATAAGACTTGCCACTATTAGAAAATACCAAATATTTCATTGGATAGCTAAGATTTCATAATTTAATCACATAAATTTAATTTTCATATAATAATTTTTTTAAATTATGTTTTCTCTGATCTCATATAATAAATGAAAAGTTGTGAAAGAAATCAATTTCAAAAAAATATTTTTACATTTTATTAGAATGACAATAAAAAATGTAATAAATCTTAAAAATTTCAATGAAAATTAAGCAAGATTTTGTAATTTTAATTTTTTGTTTTTTCATATTAATTAGGCTTAGCTAGAAGGTTAATATTCACTACCAAGTGAAAAAAGGCTGTGATTTGCTTTAAGATAATATTCACCTTATGGTAGTAGTGAGAAATCTATTCTGCTGTATATCTGTAATCTTTAAAAACAATAATTCCTTCTTTAAAAACAATAATTAAAAACATCATTTAGGATAATGTGACATAGAGTTGAACATCAATGTCAGAAAACATCATATTTTTTGTGCATTATCAGTAATAACTGTATTGACATATTCTTCATCTATTTCCCAGTATTTTATCAACTGTTTTAGTTTATTAGCTAGCTACTTACTAATATGCCATTCTTCCAATATTAAAACAGAATTTCAAAATTTCTGTTTGACTATGGATATCATATTGCTCTTTATCTATTATTTTTCTTTATAAGAAATTAGTCTTTAATTGTTGGTCAAGAAGTAATTTTGTACAAAGGTACTATTGTCTTTATGAAATGTTGAAAACCTTCACCATCCATAATTCTCAATGGCTTATTGTCTTTACACACCGTAAATATAAGAGGTTGATTTGCACCCGACCCACCCAATTTGCACTTCTCAATGCTCCTAAATGTCTCAGAAATTTTTCTTTGTTTTGCTGGGAGAAGTGAATGTTATCAAGATACCAACAATGATGCTTCGTCAGTATCTTGATAATATTTTTTTTCCGAATAAAGTAAACTACTTGCTTACTTTCTTAAATAAGTAAATAAAACAGCACTAAATAGCAAGTATAAATTTTTAATTGGTATAATGTTTTCGGGCCTTAATATGCCCCTCTTCAGTACCATACATTAAGCACATAGTTTAAATAGAACATTCCAAAATATATAAACGATATTTTTTTAACGTCCACATCGTCGACGACCGTCTCCGTCACGTCGGACTATAAACAAGCCTTTATAGTTAAAAAGGAATATTTAGGAAAAAGTTACATAAAATTCTTGTCTTGGCTTGGAAAAAATGCCTTACATAATAAGGTTTCATGAAAAGCATAAATTAAATTCACTTTTCATGAAGGAAAATTAATCAATTTATTTATAAATGTTTTAACATGCTATATGATAGTTTATCTACCTGCTTTGATGCATATATATATTGAATTGGTTTTAAATATAGTTTGTTCAGCATATATATTCTAAACTAATCCTATAAAACTGACCTTATAGTAAACAACAAAAATATTTTACATTTAGGAATGAAGCTATTTGGTAAATTGTTGATTATACAAATTAAAAATGAAGCCATTATCCAAAAAACAAAATTATGAAACATTAATCAAATGTTTATCAAAAAATCTTGATATTAAATAAAATATGTTATAGTCTCTCAGACAATACATTGATATACATCCAGATTCCAGTTTTCATTGAGGATGCATTCTTAAAGATTACAATGCATACTTGAAACAATCCAAATTGAAATATAATTTCTATATGAAGATATTGAGATATTGAATTATATTATTTTAATTGAATTATATTGAAGATATTGAGATATTGAAAGATAGGTAACCAGCACTACTATTTTCCCACATTTTAATATGTACAGTATATATTTACTTCATGCTGGAAGCTGTAATTGAAAGTTTTACTATGAATTGCTACTAAAGGAAGAAGGATATTCCCACAGAATAAAGAATAAATGTCTGTTCTATTGGCTTTATATCATCAACATGGCAGCTAAGTCAAGCAACTTAGAACTATAGATTTGATTGCCTAAATAAGAAAATAATGTGTTTGGATTCTTTATATTTAACTCTTAACTCTGTTAATAGATATAATTAAAATAATAAATTCCAAGCATATTTATGCAATAAAGTTCAGAAAAATAACAAATTTTTATTTAAGAAACATTTTTGTTTAATTCTTTTTGTGTTCTATATTCCATTTATTTGGTTTCCCAACTCTCATCAGCTTAAAATAAATGGAATATGGAATACAAAAAGAATTAAATGAAATTTTAAATTAAATATTCTTAGTTTATTAAAACTTTTAGAAAAATAAAATTAAAAAATAAATCATTAAATTAAAAATATTTAATAAATTTTCATTAAACTAATACTTTTCTAGTATATACATATAATAAGATAAATAATTGTTTAAGCCTATGTATCAAATATTCTTATCCATATAATATTGTCATTCATTACAGAGACTTGTGTTTGGTTGTCATTAATAACCATATTTTGTTTCAATGTTTGTATAATTCTATATTATAATTAGTCAAACGTGGCTGGCTGGAGTCCCTTTTTCAGATGAACCACTGTACCAATTAGTCAAACGTGGCTGGCTGGAGTCCCTTTTTCGGACGAACCACTGTACCGATTTCTATATATATAGGGTATTGTTAGAAAGATCTAATTCTCGGATGTCTACGACAACAGATCTTCTCCCTCTTGATGGGGTTCTCTCTCTCTCCCTGGATCTCTCTGTCTTCCTGGATCTCTCTTTCTCCCTGGATCTCTCTCTCTCCCTGGATCTCTCTCTCTGACCATGGGGAGGTCGATCCCCATTTTATAACATCCCCGAGTCGGGACCAAAACATCACATCTCACCCGAAATTCCCGGGCTTCGATGCATTCCCGGCTATTGTTTATTATTTCCTTTGCAGGTGGGGTCTACTGCGATAGTCCCTGGACACCTACACAAGCACGATCTTTGCCCACGATACGTAATCCCTTTTTGTTTTCGAGATTTACGATGTTGGGAACGAAGTTTCGGCCGGGCAGTGCAACTCGGTAAATGGTTTCTTTTCAATTCTAACGTTCTTTCTCCCGTTTACAATTTCTTTGTTCGATGTTTTTACCTTTCTATCCTTTACAACTTCTTTGTTTGATGTATTATAATTTTCTTATATATCGCGAACATAATTCATATTTTCGTGGTCCTCACAATTAAATATTGTGTAATATACATATAATCTGTAATTCAGAGCCGTGCCAAACACGATTGAAAAGGGTGCACAACATTCCGACAACAAGATTTAGGGACGCTCATCATCATAAATCAAGCAGGACCGGATTGGCTGAATGGAAATGCTTCAGCTTTCCCACTCTGGAGGACCCGGATTCGAGTCTCGGGTTTGCATATTTGCATTGATTATCCAGGAGTTTTTTCTTACTGATCAGACAAATAATTTTTGAATTGATTAGACTTTCATGATATACAGTGATATATTTCTGTTATTAAATGTGATTTCAAATCCATATGTTTTAACTGTATAGTTTCATCCATTTGAAATAAACATTTGTACATTTCCCATGGCCTATGATATAATATGGACCGATTAGATTCCCAATAATTTTTCCTTCAAATTTCCTAATGACCTAAATATTTTAATCGCACAGCTTTATTCATTCCCAAATAGCGAATGTTTAGAAATTGTACGATTAGTTCTTTTCAAAAGGTCGTATATTTCATTCAAAACAATATTAAAAATAAAAAAAAATTACTAGGAACAACTTTATTATATTTATATGTCTGCGTCTGAGTATTAATTGCAATGTATGGTGCATATAAATTACTTTTCCTTTTAGAATGAGAAGAGTTATTGAAGATTATTTCAATTTTTAAGTTTTATTTCTTCATTCAGCTGATAGCAAATATATGAAGATACATTCATTTTTATAATAAATTTTCCAAATACTGTACTCTGAAAATGCCCAGGTAAATATATATTAGACTTAACCTCAGAGTTCCTATATCAATTGTAGGTCACCTAACTTCCAAATTTATTCGAGAATTGTTCTCTGCTGGCTTAGACCGCTTTGATTAATTAGTTAATTTAATTATGTGTGTTCTCATTCGGAACTGTCACGTGGAAATGATTAGCTTTCTAATGAGATTTGAGATTGAATCTCAGTCCCCCACTTTTACTTTTATTAACTGTGTTATTGTTTCTGCTATCTTATTGTTATAGTTATTATTGTTTAAAAATTTTTGCCGAATGTCTGAAGTATCTTGGTCTATCAGGCTTTTGAGCCATTAAATTCATCATAACAAATCAACCAGTCAATATAGGTCCTATACCTGATAAAATATTAACAGAACGACGAATACTAACGGAAGACTATAAGGATCCAATTGATGATACTTATCACCTTCCATTCAACTGACCTCTCTGCAGGATCATCTGGATGATCCCATGAATATATGCTGCATTTTCAGCATAGAGAATCCGGATTATTTCCATCTTCATTTCTTCAGATTTTATTAGGTAGGATCCAGGCGTGGATCATTGAATCCTTTCATTTGATATTCGTAATTGGCTGTCAGATAAAATATGAAAGATCTGAATAACTAAACTGTTTAAATGTTCATCACGGGTCGCGCATATCCATAAAAGATCTATTACAGGTGTAGGGATTACACCCATATTCAATGTCACTGATTATCGTATGGGCGATCGATTATTTAAATATCAGCATTTAGACTCTTAAACGACATAGCTTCGCCATATTGTTTGGGCGTGCTGCATGACTAATATCTTATCACAGATCTAAAATTTTAAACTAGCTTTTAAATTTTATTCGGTTATTTTTGATTAATATCCAAACCTCATTTTGCTTCGGAAATACTTTTTTCAAAAACAAGACGCAAACAGAAACGATGGAAATAGTAATTTCCACAATAAATCATTGAAATGTGTAAGATAGGGAACCGGCACTATATTTTCAACAAACAGAAAATTGGATTCGCATCCATAATATCGGTTATTACATATCTACCTATTTCATATTTGAAGCAGAAACTGATACTGAATGCAATGTGCTGTTACTAAAGGAAGAAAAGTTTTACAATGATATAAACAATATAAGGTTTAATGATGTACTCTCATAGCTCTTTTTCACTAGCCTTCATATTAATGATGTAAATCTGAATGTAGTATCTTAGCACTGTAGATTCAATAAATTAAGCAAAAGCAGTTTATTTAGAGAAAAACATGTTAATATAACTGATTATTTGTAAAATTTTATATGCTACACAATATGACACATAAAATTTTGCAAATAATTAGTTAACAATCAAGTGTATTGTTTTGTATTTAATTTCACTAACATCAATAAGAATATGTCAGGAATACGATTTTATCAATTTCTCAAAGATGAGGAATATCAAGATAAATGTTTTTTGATTTTATTTCCGAATTGCGATATTAGAAGCATCACATAAGTACAAATATATTACGAACATAATTAAACATCTTAATGCGAGCTGCTGTATTATTAATTGAAAAATGATTCCCGGAACGATGAAAATACAGAAATTTACTAAAAGCGAAATATTGTTTTAATTATTTTATGACTCAACTTTGAAAAACACGCAAAACCGAATCGACTCAAAGTGATATTGGAGTGTACTTGATTTCAGATGAAAATAGAAACATTAGAATTGAAAATTATCGTTCTTCCAAAATTAAAATATTTATTTAATTCCTAATTAGATTCTATAGGAATTAAGTTTGGAAATTAACTAATCTTAGGATACTTATGGAAACTATATTAGGGTAATATCTGGGAAATTGTGAACCAATGCTATCAGCTATTATTATATATATTTTTTCTACGTGATATAACGTTGTGTTTCACCTAATGGATATTAAACAGTTGATTATTTTCATGCCCATCACGGACAGCCCTCAATCCTAGCAGGGTCAGTCATCAGGTATACAATGGATTCAATGTGACGATCCTACGTTCTTCCTGAATAAACTAAACGTGTGTGACCCGGATAATGAACCTAGAATTCCAAGATTGAAACATACCATGTTTCCTTCTTGGAGTCTAGGTTTACCGAGAGCATCCGGCTGATTACCTACTTAAATTGGAAATTAAAATTAAGAAAAATATCTATTAGAAATTTGACATAATGTGTTAAACATTATTTTAACAACCATCAGCCATATTTATTAACATAATGCTTCTTTATGAATATTTTAGCTTTACAATATTTATCGGTTTGTTAAATGATGAAATGTAGAAGACAATACCCAAATTTTGATTCGGTAAATTTAAGAAAAAAGCTTTTAAAGAAATTTATTGTTAATACAATGAAAAAATTAAATTCAATAAAAATAAAATCCGAAACAAATAATGAAAGGTATAGGATTAATACACTTATTTTACTTCAAATTCATCATTGACATGATTAACTTTCTCATTATGATAATCATCCATTAATGAGTAAATGATTTAACTGTAATTCATTTGTTTCTTCAAGAATATCCTGATAATTACAAAAAATATTTTTTTTATCAGTTTTAACAAAGTAAACTATCAATTAATTACATGTTGCTTACTTGCTGACTTCTTGGATTTTGGATGGGATGTTTATCACTTTGGGCTTTTAAGATCAGATGATGGTTAAAGTATTTTTAAGGAAAAGAGTGTGCTGATAAGACATTACTAATAATTTGTGATAATTTATGCAGTAGATAATTCGTTTTAAAACATGCTGTTTTACTCTGACTTGTTAAACAAACTAAGAAGCTTTTGTTACGATTATTACTTTATTAGTTCAAAAATATTTTTCAATGACGCTGTGAAACCCCCGAATGGACTCCCTTGTTTCGTAGAAAAAAGTATAATTCTTGTTATATTAATTTTATATGTAAAAATTTTAAATATCAAAAATGTAAAGATTTCTCATTGTAACAAACGAAACTACCCGTTAGTTCCTCATTCGTAAACCGTGGGAAACTTCCTTCTGTCAGAAGAAGATAAAAACCGACTTCCTTGTCGAAATAAAGATAGATTTCGGAGAAGAGATTATTAGATAGAGAAAAGACAGTAATAGAGTAGTTTTCTCAAAAACAGAAACAAAAATGTATGATAAGTCCTTAAAGGGAGTTTCATCCACCCCGTCGGCTATCACCGACGAGGTGAGAGATGATCACCAATGGCGACGACGAGAGGACTATGACGAGACAGATTATGTAGTCGGTGAACTTCGTTGATGGACGATGACCGATAGACACAGAACCAGGACTGAATGTGAAGAATCAAGTAAGAATATAAAGAAAAGAAAGTAAACGATCTTCGATGGACGATGGAGGAAACATCGGACCACGGACGAAGACGATCAGTTATATGTGCGAACATATAATTATGGATTACATTTAGAATTTCTGTCAACAAGTCTCTCTTTCCCAGGTAAACAGGGAAGAAAGGTCTCAGTAGAACTCTCTGATTGTAATATTTAGGTTTAGATATATGTAATCGTATGTTATAGCTTAATTTTGCTTTATTTTATTTATTCGCTTTAATTTTTCTGTTAATAAATAAATAATTATTATTGTTTAATTTGTTTATCTGAATCAATTTCCAATCCCGAACCTCTGCGTCACGGATTCGCACGCCAAACTCGACGAACGATCCAATTCTGACCTTTCTGACTTCTTTTAACAGCGCAACGCCCCGCGGCCCTCACAACGCTTCTAATTTTTTAATATTTCACATAATTATTTCAAAGTTGGTAATTTCTTCATTTTTTTCATATATTCTATTTTTTAATATTTTAAAAATATATTCTTTTGTAAGTGTTTGAGTCTATAAATTTTATATTTTTCATTATCTAACTTGTTTTGAGAATTTTTTAAATTATTAGTTAAGTTCTAACATCGTTGTTTTTTGTTCTAGTCTAACACTTAATCGGCACTTCTAGTTATAAGTTCCGATTACCGTTTTCGTTTAGAAGTTACATTGTGTTAGATTGTTTTGTAGTTAATTAGTATTAAGTTAGAACTTAGTTTAAGACCTGAGCTCAGGCCGAACTCTGGATTGCAGAGTCACTAGAACCGTTAGGCTTAGTTAATAATTAATAATATGGACATTCGTTCTAATCTGCGACTTTGCACTACTACTACTAATACTACTAATAATAATAATAATAATAATAATAATAATAATAATAATAATCCTCCTGAATTCTGCTATGCTGCCTCAAAGTGGCAGAGGGGTGTACGTGGACAGAATAGGCGATGCAAGTCAGAAATTTTTCCTGGTAGGGTCACTCTGGGCTAGAAGGCTATTCCATTATGCTCAACTAAATGCTAGCAGGTGTCCCCACCTCGGTGGTGTTTTTTCTAGTTTACTATGGTACAAAGCAGAAAACGAAAGCACACTGGCTCGGACGTCGCCTGGGTTAACAAGGTCTGCGTCTCAGTTAGGCAGAGGCTCACATTCGGAAACTTTACTACAGTCTCCCTTGGTCACTGGTGGCGAAAGCAGCACCAACCCGTCAGGCTACTGCAATACAAATACCCACAGTAGGTAACAGGTCACCACATCAGAGCCCAACCAGCCAAACTGTTTCTCTGGAAACTCAACCAGAGACCACCATGCTGGAAAACCACGCCAATGCATGAAATGGACAATTGACATAAACGAATTCATCATACGTACATACTACACAATCACAAAATTAGAAACTGACATTACAGGGTACAGAAGAGAACTCTGCAGCCTGTCAATTCACCACATCAGAGCCCAACCAGCCAAACTGTTTCTCTGGAAACTCAACCAGAGACCACCACGCTGGAAAACCACGCCAATGCATGAAATGGACAATTGACATGAACGAATTCATCATACGTACATACTACACAATCACAAAATTAGAAACTGACATTACAGGGTACAGAAGAGAACTCTGCAGCCTGTCAATAACACTAATGCTGACCTAATAACTAAACTCACTGACACACTCCAGGAAACATTAACCAAATTCACAGGTACAGATCTCACACAACGTCCACACATTACTAAACTTCACAACTCAACAGTTGAACAATACACTACACATTGTATGAACACACACATTCTACCTAAACTTATTAATACAGAAACAACACTCATGGAATTACACACACTTATTTATGTTGCTGGTCACTGTCACTACACACCTAGGTCTCAAAACACTTCCAAATAAGATTGGCACAAACACAAAACATCACTTAAAACCTGCATGGAAAAAACAACTTGAAAAACAAATAAACAAAATCAGAACTGAACTAGGCAGACTAACCCAATAAACAAAAAATAACACATCCCCTAAACTCACGAAATCTATTAGAAAGATTTTCAGAAAACTTAAAACACAAACACACACACACAATGAAAACCACAGCACACACATTAAAGAACACATAGATACACTAAAACAGAAACTTGCAGCAAAATCACAATGCCTGAAACGTTACAAAACCAGTCTAGCACAAACTAGATAACACACTATTCACAAACAACGAAAAGACATTCTACAGAAACAAACACTAGAGAGCCTAAACAAACACAAAACTGTGAAATACCAACACAACAATCACTCATTAGCTTCTGGTCAGCCCTGTGGGAAGTGCCAGTTACACACAACCAGAGAGTCAGCTAGATCATAGAAGAGGAGACATGCACATTAGACGTACCAGAGATGCCCTATACCACCATTATTACTGAAGAACTTACAAACACAATTAGATACACTCACAACTGGAAAGCTCCTGGTGTAGATGGCATCCAGAATTTTTGGTACAAACATTTTACCTGTTTTCTTACTGGCCAAACACATCTCATACACGAACCAAAAGACACACCTTCCTTTCTTACACACAGCATCACTTTCATGAAACCCAAGAGCACAAACACCGGAAACCCATCACAATACAGACCAATCACATGTTTGTGAGGAAGTTAACTTGGACCTGTCCTATTTTTATTTTATTATGCACTCTATTATTTATTTATCGTTATTTTCCTAT
>AYEL01057534.1:0-12351 GCA_000484575.1 Olivierus martensii | reverse complement strand
ATTTTGTAAGTGTTTTTGAGTCTAATAAATTTATATTTTCTTATTATCTAACTTTTTTGAGTATTCTCTTCAATTTATTAGTGTAAGTTCTAACATCGTTTTTTGTTCTTTTTACTGCTAACACTTAATCGGTACTTTCAGTGTAAGTTCCGATATTTAGTTTCGTTTCATCAGTTAGACGTTACGTTGTTATTAGATTGTTTTATAATTACTTAGATTTAAGTTAGAACTTAGAAAAAGACCTGAGCTCAGGCCGAACTCTGGAATTTGCAGAGTCAATAGCCGTTAGGTTTAGCTTATAATTGGAATTATTGCATTTGTTCTAATCTGCGACTTTGCATGTTTACCAACACTATACAAAATTTTAACCTCAGGTACTTTCAGTGTAAGTTCCGATATTTAGTTTCGTTTCATCAGTTAGACGTTACGTTGTTATTAGATTGTTTTATAATTACTTAGATTAAGTTTTAGATTAGAAAAAGACCTGAGCTCAGGCCGAACTCTGGAATTTGCAGAGTCAATAGCCGTTAGGTTTAGCTTATAATTGGAATTATTGCATTTCTTCTAATCCGCGACTTTGCATGCAACCCAAGAGCACAAACACCAGAAACCCATCACAATAGACCAATCATTTGTACCAACACACTATACAAAATTTTAACCTCATGTATCACCAACAAAATATACGCACAACTACAAAATTTTAACCTCATGTATCACCAACAAAATATATGCACACATCCAAGAAAACAACACTCACACAGAACAACAGAAAGGCTGCCGTAAAGTCACATGGAGTGCAAAGAGCAGCTGATCATTGATAATAAAACAGGTACACAGACAACACAGACACTTACACGCAGCTTACATAGGTTAGAAAAAAGCAGCTGATCATCGACACAACTATATTAAAACAGGTACACAGAAACACAGACACTTACATGCAGCTTACATAGATTACAAAAAGGCATTTGAGAGCATACCACTAAGGAATTTGACAGCATACCACATTCATGGCTCATACAGACACTACAATTATACAAAATCAATACCACATACATCACATTCCTACAAAACATAATGCAACACTGGAGAAATACATCCTACAAAACATAATGCAACACTGGAGAACAACACTGCACATCACCATTAATAACCATCATGTAGCCACAGAACCCATACGTATTAGACGTAGTAGTTTCCCAGGGCAAAGCCATAGAACCCATACACATTAGACGTGGTATTTTCCAGGGCAATTCACTCTCCCACTTTGGTTCTGCCTCACCCTAAATCCACTCTCCAACAAACTGAATACATCGAACTGTGGCTACAACATTAGACAAAATCGAACAACACACTATATACATTCACATCTTTTTTATATGGACGACATTAAACTGTACGCCTCAACACAAACACATTTACAACAGTTGTTACAAATCACGCACAGTTTTTTAATATTTATTGAACATTATTAAATGTTTTTATTTTATATAATGCTGAATTATAAATAATAATATCAGCATTATATAAAATATTATTTTTAATTTTTATATAAAGTAAATAATTAAAATAAAGCTGTATGAAAACAAAACGATTTTAAATTTCTTACATAGACTTTGTGCGAATGGTGGGATTCAGAATATTTTGATGAAACTAGTTCCGATATTCCTACAATATATAGGTAAAGTCTATTAAGTGCATTTTAAATAATCTACTGTTGAGTTCACAATAATTTTGTTGTTGTTTATTCTTTAGAGTTTCTTTGCCTTTGATGAATTCGCCTGAATTTTCCAAAGCCTTTGAATGTCCTTTTAACAGTTACATGAATCCCGAAGACAAGTGCATTTTATGGGGATAAAAAAGAAAAATACACATATTTAACATAGGCTACATTTCATATAATATAATTATTCAATTAATGCTGCTTTAATAATACTTTGTAATTACATATATATTTAAATTAAGAAAAATAAAAAAAAAATTCGTTTTTAAATAAATATTTATGAGTAGTATGTATTTATTAAAATTCCAAATTATTGGTTTTATTTTTTATAAATTTACATTAAGAGATTTAACATACTGTATTATAAATCCTGCAAAATAACCTTTTTCACATTTTATATATTATAATCAATATATCTTTTCATTGTTATTAGATTAATATATACTTTATAACAAAATTTATGAAGTGTATTTTGGAAATATTAAAATAATGCTTAATTATACTTAATATTTAATTATAATACTTTTTTTATGAATGTGTAAGAATTATTTTTGTTGATATCAGCAATTTCTTACTAATAGATTACAATCGAATAATGTCGTCTAGTACGGCTGAATAATGAAAATCATCCCAAAGATTGAGTCTGTAAACAAAATTAATTTTGGTATCTCTCGTAATGTTATACCGTATTTCAATAATCAAGTTATCCGTATAAACTTATTACATAAAATGTATATAAAAAATTACTAGGATAAGACATTTTCGTTTAGTAATAAAAGTGAAGATCAGTCATTAGCGCAAAAAGTGTCGATAGTGAGTTGTTAGAAATATTTTTATACATAGAATACAGAGTTTTGGAGAAATTAAAACAAGTACGGTATGCTAGTTTCAAAAATATTTAAATTTATGATATTTGTCAGCTTTAAGACGATGCGAAGTAGAAGACGGAACCCAAATTTCGATTCAGTAGATTCAAGAAGAAACCTATAAAAAACTTAATATTAATACAATGGAATATTTGAATTCAAAAAATAAAATCCAAAAGCCATGATGAAAGATATAAGATTCTGTTATTCTACGTCATAATCAGTGAAAGATTTTCGGAGCTCGAGGATATGCTGCCAACTGGAAATGTGTTTCATACTAAAACTAACACGTTTCTCAGAGCGACACCTATTCTCAATGGCTAGAGATATAACGAAGAGACACGTGATCTATATGAGGTTCTCCGCTTCACTAACTTCGTTTCGTTCTTTGTCGTTTTACTGACATTTTCTCTCATTGGGTTAATTAAATGTATAACTGTAATTCATTTTTTTTCTCTAATAGCATGGTCGGCCGAATGGCCGCATGGTAAAACGGTGCCTTACCCTGACTGAAGGATCCGGGTTCAAATCCAGGTCCCACTTCTCCAGTTTTTCAGGAGGGTTCCGGGCCTGGCCCATTGAATTTTATCATTCAATCATCCAGTTGATCCCCTCATCAATGTTGGTCAGTCTGTGATGAGAACTATAAGTGGCAGCCGCCGGATACAGTATAGTGTATACCAGGGGTGGCCGAACTACGTTCTTTGGTATCTTCAATGTTGTTCAATACGATGATAATAATAATAATAATAAATATAATAATAATAATATTTTAGGCTAAAATATTATGTATTTCACTTACACTTTTCAAGTTCTTCATTATCACCACCTTCATCATCAGATTCTGTACCTGAATCATGATCATCATCGGCCTAGAGAAGATAATGTTTACATTTAAAAATTAATGTTTTAGTTCATGTTTAATAATATAATCTGAAATTTAAAGCAAAGTGAAAATATTTTTTTAAGCAAAGTTTGATTTTTATCAAAATTCAGATATAATAATAATTTTTATAAAATTTCACAAAATATATTTACTAGAAATCGAAAAACACAAGATATCACGTTAATATTCATTTTAAGTAATACATAGTATAGATCAGGGTTGTCAAACTGGTGGCCCGCAGGTAGCATGCGGCCTTCGAGTGATATTTTGTGGCCCACAATGATCTTAACTAAAATGAAAATGAGAATAACATGTTATGAAATAATAGGAAATAACTCTCACTTCATAGCTATGTCATAAACTTATTATACACTAGTTTGATTTTAATGAAAAATAATTGCACAAGTTTTTTGATTGGCTTTACTGGATGTATATGCACAGATGACACTGATCTGAAAGATCATCGTCATCTATGCATATACATCCAGTAAAGCAATCCAGGAAAGCAATATTTTATGTCACAGATGACACTGCTATATTACTTTCCTGCAAGGACTACATCGTTTTGTGCAAAATTTCTTACCAAAAAACAAAAAGCCATAAATGAGAATCTGTATTTTTTATTGGATAGACAAATACAATAATCAAGTTCTGAGCAATCCCTCTTTGAAGGGTGTGTATAAAGAACATGCTAATGGGCTTGTTAAAGATTTATTTGTTGTTTTATTAACTAATTTAACAAGCTTATAAAATGACCCTTGAATTAAAATGAGTTTGACATGCCTGGCTATAATTAATGACGGAATATACTATCATTTTCTTTTCATTCTTTTTCTTAGAATAATGATATGAAAAACTGAAGAGAAAATTAATAGATTTTAAATTTTCATCTCATCAATCCTGTTTCTGATAAAATATAAAATAGTCCTTAAGAGTTAACATCATGTCTAATAATATAAAATGCATAAATATGTAAAGATAAATGAAATCTATTTAATGTCAATTGATTTTATGCACTTTACTTACAAAAATATTTAATGTTATTTTGTATTTCTGAATTTAATCCCACATCATAGATATCAATATCGATAAATCTTTCATAAGATTCTTAAGTCTAGTTTTTGGAATTTGAAAGATTTTTAACAAAAATTTTAATCCCAGGAATTTTCATGCAGAATTTAATACTTTGCCTTGAGCATTCATCATTATACTCATATTTGTAACAAGGTTAGTACTACTCAAAGAAGGAAAAGAAGAGAAAGAAGAAGGGAGGAAAATACTAAAATACCACCAATCAGATGGTGCAATTCATTCCTATTTCTACATGCTATACCAGCTTCCTTTATATTTATAAGAGATGAATGTGTATAAAAAAGAACAAACACTTTGAAACCTATATTTCTTTAGATACTCATTCACTTGTTCTCTCCACTTTTTTCTTAGCCTTCCTCTCCCATATTTACTCTCCATACATATAACATATACTTGCTTTGTTAATTGATATTCATTCATTTGTTCCACATGACCAAATCATCTCAAAGTTGACTTACTGCATCTATTCATACTCTTTTTCACTCCACATTGTGTCTTGAATGATGAAATATGAAAGCAATTATATCTCATCACTACAGTTACAACTCTCAAGTATCTCATCTCTACTGTATTAATAATGGAGATCAAATACTTGAGTAAAGCTTTTCATCCAATATCCAGGTATCACTTTCATACATCAATATTAGAATCAGTACATACTGATATACAACTATCCCAGCATTTTTTTCAGATTCTTATTTCTCACATATACTAACTGCTGATGAGGGCTTACTAATTAGAATGTAACAAGCTCAAAAGAATACAAACTTACTAACTTCTTTGAGCTTGTTACATTCTAATTAAACTAACTACTGATGAGGGCTTATTAAAGCCGAAAGCACTCCAGTTAATTTGTATCTAAGTATTTATTTATTAGACATTTCTGCCTTTTTGATTGAGGCTTGTGTCTATATATATATAAATCACATATTAAAAATAATAATTGATTGATAATGAGACAATTTAAAATATATTTCATAAATGATATATCATGACATTGACTCCATATGAGAAATTACTTTTTATGTATAAAATAGAAAAAAAAAATTTCTTTTTTAAGATAATATATATTTGTTAGTAAAGATAGTGGTTTAAAGGAAAGAGTAATATGCAAACTTAAGGGTGTTTTTTTTTCCTTTGAGAGAGATGTTTCTGGAAAGGTCAGTGGAGTGTGTGTAAGGGAGCTGTCAAGTTGTACAGAATTTGATAATTATAGAATTAATAACAATACCCAGATATTATAAAAAATAATTTTATTATAAATCTAGAGAAATTCAACACTGGTTAATATAAGTCACATTAAATCAAAGCACAACGAGCAGTGAACTAGAAAGCAACATTTATTATACGGTGGTAAACACGCTTTCAGTATACTACAATACAGGAAGAAGTATGTACTGAAGAGGGACCATAACTGGGTCCGAAAACGTTATATAGGATTAAACTCAATTTATTCCTTGCTTAAAGTGCTGTTTGAACTTTCATGTTAGAGAAATAAAGACTAATGTAATATGTGAAAATATGTGTTATAAAACAGATCTGGCCCATCCAAATTGTTTCTCCAATGAGCTTGGAGAACCATATTATAATAATCACGCATAGTGGAAAGAAAAATTTCGAAGGGGGAGAGACTCAAAATAATGCAACATGGCTTAATTTCATTTAAAAATGCAGCAAATTAAAAATTTGTATATATTACTGCTTTCCTTGTGATTTTAAATATTAATTATTATTATTATATAATATTGGATAAACATATAGTAGTTTATGTCATGATGAATAGTTATATAATTTCTGTGAGAGACAATGAGCGTCTGGCAGGAAAGTTGGAGACAAAGGAAAATACACCTTGAGAGCGGATGTATTATAGCCAGACACCGTGAGAACGAGTGTCTGTCAGGAGAGTTGGAAACAAAGGAAAATACACCTGGAGAGCAGATGCGTAAGAGCAAGTCATTCAAATAAAGAAGCCGAGAGACAGAGGGACCCTAAACGGGACCCCTCGCCTGTTACGTCAGAGATAGGGATCTGGATACCATACATTAAAGAAGACTCATCTCTGACGTCACATACGGAGAAGTATTTCGGATTGGGCCAAGAATACACCAATGTTGGCCCTATGGGCGGAGATCATAAAACTATAAAAACTGGGTCCAGAATAAAGGACACCGTCGATCGTCTGGGTCCGATCACCTCTGCTCGCTTTTGTAGGTTATCTCCGATCTCCGATCTCCTGTTAGGCTGATTCTCCGTGCTGTCTAACAATCATCTAGTCTCCTCCTGTGAAACACTCTTCTCCACCGGTCTCTGACGTCCTCCAAGTCCATTCTTCTCCTTAAGTTAAGTATAACTTATTCTTTATCCTTTCTCCGGGGAGAAGGTCAGGTGTTGCCCTCAGGTGTTATTGTGTATTAGTTTTAAGGCCACTATATGCTTTGTCATTTATCATATGTAAATATTTTCAAATCTTGTCTTAGTGTTCGCACGGTAGTCCTATTTAGATCTGGTCACTTGTAAGACATCTATTTGTTATAATAAATCTTGTTTTTGTTTATCATTTAATTACTGGTGATTATTTTAAGTAGAAAGACAATTCCACTAGATGGTCATTTGCCAAAAGCTATTCATATCCTCCGAGATCCATCCAGACTCTCGGAAGAAACAGAGCGGTAACAGTACACAAAGTTTTTACATGTATTCTTCGGGAACATATCTATCGTGTAAAAACAGAATTAAGTGTACTGCCTTAAGCATAGTTTGGGAATAAAGTTACTGGCAAAATCATGGCAGCCAGAGCTTGTATTACTCTCATTTCTTATATCACTATTTTGATTTTCCAATTTCATGGCAGACAGCAGAATTTCTGCAATAAATTCAGTCATACTGTATTGTATAGCTATATACATGATTTGAAATGCTTATTCATGAATATTTAACATTTTATTTCTGAAATTAATATTCATATTTTTGATTTTTTTGATACTTCATATTTCAAAAAACTCATAAACTGAGAACTTGTAAAGTAATTGTAAATAAAATTTGTTTTATTGTATAATTGTTTTATTGCAAAAGTTAACTCATTTTTCTGACCTCATCTGTGTATAACACAAGCTTGTTATGTTTTTCTTCTCACTTAAGACAACGTCTATTTTTAAAATAGGTAAATAAATTAAATTCAATGTAAAATTATTCTCATACTTAATGCATGCTTAACTCTTTGTTGCATAATATGAGATTTGTTCTTATGGATTTAACACAAGTGCTTTCATCCAGGGACAAAGTTATATTTATTTATTTTTCTACAAAGAAAGTAAATCAATACCTTTTTAAAAATTCAATTCTTATTGTTTATATGAGATTCATGTTTTCCAGAGAATAACAGAGTTGTGTAGATGTTATAGGAATCTTTTGTAGATATTATCATCAACAAAAAATTAAAATATAATGAGTATGCTTAATCTAATAAATAGGAAACTATAAAATATTTCAAAATTTCTTAAAACTTTATGTTTATTTCAAAAACACATCATTAATTTTTTTGCAAAATATGAAATATTTTATCTCTTTATCCTAAAAATTTCAGATTAATATAGTAAATCACAAATTTCAGAGAATTTTTTGAAAAACCGTTGGTTTGCATCAGATGCTCATTTTCATAGTTTGGTAGTATGTTAAAAAAATCAACACGAGATAAACAATAATTCACTTTAAAACACACTTTTAAATTATACAATAAAAGTCATTATATTCAATAAATAGATCAAATTTGAGTATAATGTACATTATCATGCTAATGAATTCAAATTTAGTTCATTTAATAATAATTTGCCAAACCTTCTATATTATCCAAACTTTTTTTAATCCATAGTATCCTTAGTCAACATTATCTTGAATAATCAGAATTTTATTATATTTTGCACTCCTTGATTTCTATTTAGTCTCCTTCATGATAAAGCATAGATTGTTGGTCAACATTCCCTCTAAGCTGCAATTTTTATTTATTTATTGATTTACTTTAATATACACCACAGGAGAGTCCTTTTGAAATGTGCTCCCCTCAATACAAAGAGAACCATAAAATTATAATAAAACAAAATTTTGAATAATATTCATTAAAATTTTTAAAACCTCTTATACAAAAAGATCTTTTAGTTTTGTCCTATGGCCACACACTTTTCACATCTGTGGAACAGTTGTTGTAATTTTACTATTACACTTCCATACATAGTTTTCAGTTGTTTAATCCTATCTTTATAGAAGTTGACAGATTTGGAGGCAAATCAGCTCTCCATAGCAGTAATGATTTCCTCATCATCAATGATATTTCTTTCCCATAAATGCTTTTTCATATTTTGAAACAGGAAAAAGTCTGAAAGTACCAGATCAAGAGAATACAAGGAATGGGACAAACTTTCATAGTCATATTTGCATAGAAAAGTGACTGTTTCTGCAGTTCAGTGTGCAGGTGTATTGTCAGTGAATAGCAATACATCTTTTGACAGCAAACCATGTCTTTTTTTCCTCATATTGTCCCATAACTTTTGTGGCAAGTTTCTGTAGTATGTCCGTTATTATCGACTTTTTTGTAAATAACCTATGAATATGATATCTTTGCAGTCCCAAAACACAGATAACATGACTTTGTTGGATGGCTATCTCTTGAGTCATCCTGTAGGCTAGTGCAACCACATTTTAATTCCTGTTTCCATCATTTCAGTCTCATATGATGGACATTCCACTCCATATAACTGGAATCTTTTCATGGATTGTTTGTGCAGTTTTTCTTGAAGATGAAGGAACATGATACTCAATTTGATTGACATATAACTGGAATCTTTTCATGGATTGTTTGTGCAGTTTTTCTTGAAGATGAAGGAACCATATCATGACTCGATACTCAATTTTGTTCAGCATGACAACTTCTACTATCATATTTTTAACTCCAGTTAAATAGGACTTTTCAAAACAAACAAAGACAACTGCCTTAGCACGGCAAGCCTATCAGTGCAGAGGGATATACTATGGGAGAAAGCACAGGTGGTCAAGCCTATTAAGGACATGAAGCAAGGGTTCACGGCAGAAGCCATAAAAATCTTCCGAGAAAAATTGAAGGGAAAGGCAATACTAAACGAAGACGACATATGTATTAGTAAAAATGACCTATCACTGTTTACAGTTAGACATCTATAGCATACATATAACATAATGAGGATAAGAACCTTTTGGCCCCCTCATATATATTATCATCAAAATTATTAATATAAATTTAAATTCTTATTATTTTATTATAATTGGTAATAATAATTCTAGTATAAGATCTGGAAACCTTCAAACAGCATAAGCAATCAAAGCATATGAAGACAACATCTCAGTAAATTGGAACCAAGCACATATACTAAAATCCTTTAAAACTCCATTTGGAGCATCAACCTATCAAAGTTGAATGATACAAACAAAAAACAACAGTTATTAATAATAATCAACCCATATATTTACCAATGTCTTGGTTTGCTATAAACAATCTATAAAAAACTCTACACTATTATTTACTTAAGCCTAATCTTTAAAAAAATCTTTTAAATAAATAATAATTGTAAACTAGTTTATATTAATAATTTATATATAAAAGTAATATATAATATTATATTTTACTTGATTATGTTTTAATGTATTTAAAAGTTTTAAATCTATTCCATTAACTATGTTCTCAGGATTAAATTTTTAACAGTTTTTTATGGTCTTTTTTTTAACACTTTGCTTTGACATCTATACACGTTAATGGCACATAAGAGCAATTAGGTCATGACATTTATACTCATCAAAGGCACTGAAAGGATTGATTTTATCTTACTGCACCGTATCCTTATTTTATATATGATGATAATTGTAGGAAAGAGGGGTTTAAACACTTTTGGTACTGTGAAAAATCTAGATCTATTGTGCATCCCTAACTGGATCATCCCATGAGGAGTCCACTCTTATACATGAAAGACAGTATCTTCTTCAATGGGACTTTAAAAAGATCTTCTGGCACAAAAAAATGCAATCTTAAAAGATCATACTTTAGCCTTGAAAGGGTCACACATTCACGCAAAATGTGAATAGAAGTTTTGTCTCTTCTTTTACATCTAAGTTGGGATTATCAGCAATCCAATTAAGTGAAGATGTCTTTAAGATGACAGTGCCCTGTAAGAAGCCCTGTAACAATCCTAGCTTAATTTTTATGCAATGCAAACAACTCATTAGTTTTCTGTAAAGAAGGATATAAAATAAGAGCCTTTGCTTGCCATAGTCTGGAAATAATGGGAGGTGCTTCAATGAGAGAGGTGCTGAGCTGCCACTCAATCCCTGACAATCCACTCAAATGCATCAGATCTGATGCCCAGGGCAGATTCAGATCCAATAAAGGGATGAGAAGTCCTTTGTTAATTAGCCCATTTGCAACCTCATTACCCTCAATTCCCTAATTTATACCATATTCAGGTTACAAATATTGGTAGTCTGAAGATTGTATAAATTACCGAAAATGTTAGCTGTAAAAAAATAAAGAATTTTAGGAGTATTCTCAACTGTGAAGAGTGCTTTTTACTAAGTTATGGTTTCATTGTGGAGTAAAAGCAGTTAATCAAACAGTATGTTCAATCATTTTATTTTTTTGAATTATATTTTCAATTAAAAGAAGCCTATAAAGTTCTAAACACTGACTCTAAAAGCATAAATAAATAAAGTATAAGGATTTAAAATAAAAAATCACCAGGATTTTATCTAAGAGATGGTATATTTATAAAAAAAAATTCCAATGATTTTAGTACATATCAATAATCTTCTAATTTAATATAAATCAAAATTCATAATGATTTTTCTATGTAAAAAGTAAGAGATATATTTTTCTACAATTAGTTTAATGACAATTTGAAATAGGCATTTTTATTAATTCAAATAAACTCCTTACATTAATAATTGAATTGCCCAAAAAAATGAAACTTTTATTTTTAAAATATCATAAGCAGGATTAATTAGTTTATCAATAGGAACTGATATTCTGTTTTATAGATGACTCATACTGTCTCTTTTTTAAGAAACCTTTTTCAGCTTCATCTTGCCTATATTATTCTTATAAAACTATTTATTTGTATCTTATATTTAAATTATGTAATTTATTATTATATATTTCTTTAGCCATATCTCGTTTTAGTTCTTTTATATCAAAAAAATTAAGATGAGATCAAAAGTCAAATTTTTAAAAATATTATTCAAAATATAATTTATTACATAAAATGATTATCATCATAAAAATATATACAAAATATTAATTTCTGATCAATAAATATTTTATAAAGTAAATTTTTAAATTCAAGTATAGATTAAAAATTTGAATCTAATGTTTTTTTGCAAATTTTTTATATAAAAATAGGGCATGAATAGTGTGTTTTATACAAAATATTTATAACTTAAATTTCTAAATACAGAAATACCCCGCTTAACGTGAAGGATGCATTCCAAATTTTCATAACATTAAACCAGGTACATCTTTGCAAAAATATGGAATTGGTGAAAAATAAATGCAATTTATTACATTTTATGAAATTCATTTAATATATAATTTAGAATTACATAAATAATACAAAGGTTTGAAAAATAATTACAAAAAATTTTTTAAGTTTGAAAAAATTTTTTCATCAATTTTTTACAGAAAAGATATTTAAAATTTGAATAATGTTATAGAGAAATAATATAAATATAAATTATCTGAATTATAAGCACAATGTTTAAAGTGGAAA